>PVLD010006296.1:23245-102172 GCA_004027595.1 Dinomys branickii
AATAGCAAAAGCAATCCTGGGCAACAAGGACAAGTCAGGTGGAATCACAATCCCTGACCTGAAATTATACTACAAAGCTACTGTAATAAAATCAACCTGGTACTGGCTAAAAAACAGACCTGAGGATCAATGGAACAGACTGGAAGATGCAACCACAATGAAAAACACACTCAGCCACCTAATATTTGACAAAGGGGCCGATCAAACTCACTGGAAAAAAGATGGCCTGTTTAATATATGGTGCTGGAAAAACTGGCTTGCCTCTTGCCAAAAACTGAAAATAGACCCAAGTCTATCACCATGCACCAAACTCAGGTCAAAATGGATCACACATCTCAACATTAAAACAGAAACTCTAAATCTATTGGAAGAGAAAGTAGGTAAAAATCTTGAAGACATAGGAGTAGGCAGAGAGTTCATGAACAAAAATGAAACTGCAAAGGAAACACTTCAAAGAATCAGTAACTGGGACCTCATCCCACTGAAAAGTTTTTGCACATCTAAAGAAATCACCAGCAAAGTAAAAAGAAAACCCACAAATTGGGAAAAAAATCCTAGCTGGCTGTCCCTCAGACAAAGGTCTTCTATCTAGAACATACAAAGAATTAAAAAACATGCACCTGTCCAAATTCAAAGACCCAATCCAGAAATGGGCATCTGAGATGAATACACACTTCTCAGATAAAGAAATACAAATGGCAAATAAATATATGAGAAAATGTTCCACATTTTTAGTCATTCGAGAAATGCAAATAAAAACAACATCGAGATTTCATCTCACCCCAGTAAGATTGGCCAGTATTAAAAAATTATCCAATAACAAATGCTGGTGAGGCTGTGGAGAAATAGGGACTCTACTGCACTGCTGGTGGGAATGCAGACTGGTGCAACCACTGTGGAGAGCAGTTTGGAGATTTCTCCGCAAATTAGGTCTAGAGGTTCCATTCAAACCAGCTATTCCCCTTCTGGGTATTTTCCCAGAAGATCTGAAAACATCATATCACTCTGATACATGTGCACCCATGTTTATAGCAGCGCAATTTGTAATAGCTAAATCATGGAAGCAACCCAAATGTCCATCCACAGAGGACTGGATTAAAAAACTGGCATTTTTATATAATGGAATATTACTCAGCTATAAAGAGGGACAGATTTGGGGCCTTTGTAGGCAAATGATCACAATTAGACACTATACTCATAAGTGAAATAAATCAGAGGTACATGTGCAAGCACCATATTGTGTCACTGGTGTAAGAACCTGAGGGTGGGAATATAAACTAAGAGACATGAAGGAAATCTGTTCAAAAGTAAAGAACAGATGGGATGAGGGAAAGGAGAAAAGAAAGAGGCAAAAATGTATGTATGTATGTATGTATATACATATGTGCAGGATGGCTAACATGGTTCTACTATTGTCTTATGTCACTTAATGGTAAGGAATAGTTGATGACTGGTTGTTTGATCAATCCTGTATGTCTATATGTGTTTTCCTGAGCATAGACTTTGAAGTTATCAATATGCAATGCAACAACTATTGTTGGTTTCCTGTTGCTTTGTGTATAATTCAATTTTGATTACACTGTTATTGTGCTACTTTGTGTCTCTTTGTTAATGCTTTCCTCTTTTTTTGTTGTTGTTTATGTAGTTCTTTTTCTTCCACACTTTAAAAAAAATTATATGAAAAAACGAAAAAGGAAGGGATAATTATCTATGTATGTATGTAAGTATGTATGTGTATGCAGCATATCTAACATACTTGTACTACTGACTTAGGTCACTTTATTGTAAGGAACAGTTGATTATTATTTGTTTGATCAATTTTGCATGTCTGTCTGTTTTCCTGAGTATACACTTTGAAGTTATCAATATGTAATGCAACAACCATTGTTGATTCCCTGTCACCTTGTCTGTAACTCAGTTTTGATTGTGCTATTCTTGTGCTACTTTGTGTCTGTTTGTTAATATGCTTTTGTTCTTTTACTTTTAAAATAAAAGTGAAAAAAAGACTCACTTCTTCTGCAGTCTTTTCATGTGAATTGCAAGTATAATTATGTAGTTTTATGAAATATGCAAACTATCAAATAAGAGTATAAAACAAGGTCTGTTGAATGCCTTGGAGACATTCAAAAAAGTTAAATTACAAAAAAAAATGTAGAACTGGGTATTGAAGAAAACAAACCCTAAAAGCTAAGACAAGGCGAGTAAGGAATTGTGAAATATCAGAAAAGAAGATTCTGCACTTAAAAGTAGCTTCTGAAACACCAGTAGATTCTCTCCCATAAAGACACCAAACTGAAAATCTCGGTGAAAGTGGCTTGGTTGTGACTGAGACAAAATTTACTACATGAGATTCAATCAAACACATACTAAAAAATGGGACAGGACCTAACAACAAGAGATAAGATAATGTTCATGTTACATCCTTTACAATAAAATACTGAAGGGTAAGTGTGTGCACACATGTATACGTATAACTAGTGAACTTTTCACTTCCAAATACATAATGAAAACAAACATATCTTGAAGCAAAAATTTAAAACATTAGAAATGCCTTACCTTTCTATCATATTTAAGTAAATTTCAATGATGTGTATATTAAAACATAATTCAATAGCACCCCACATAAAAACATACACCATCATAATAATCCCCATATGAAAGATTCCTGAAGACTCAATATTGTACACGATTTAAATGTTCTAAGAAAAAGAAATGAAAACTAAGAATGACTCCGTCAAAGCACTAGTCAGTCATTCTAAAATAATTTCATCAGTTCTCATGACCAACCCTAACAAAGCTCACTCGCTAGGAAGTTTATTAGTGGAGTAGAATTCAGATTTCATCCTGCTAGGAACTCAAGTCCCACAGCTGTAATCAGAGGATTAAGTGTCTTGCAACTTTATCATTTCATGCAGAGCAGCATAGTTGTTAATAAAGGTAAATTTGTCCAAAATGATTTTTTAAAATGACAGAATTTACTTTAGGGTCCAGTTGTTTAGTCTTAGCTCACACAAGCCTTGCAAGGGGGTCAAGGTAATTAGTTGCACATCTCAAAGAGCAGAGAGTCAGATTCAAAAGGAACATAAATGTGTAGCAGAGATAAACATTTAGAATTCTGAACTATTACAAAAGTAAATATATTTTATTTACAATTACATCAAAACAATACAATACTAAAATAAAATTAACAAAAGAAGTTCAAAACTTGTACACTGAAAACTACAAAACATTGCTGAAATTAAAGAAGTCAAAGGAAAGAATGATGTCCCATGTTCATAAATCAAAAGATTTAATATTGTTAAAATGGCAGTATCTTCAAATTGGCCTACAGATTTAGTATAATCACTTAAAAAACCCCTGCTGGCTCTTTAGACAAAATTGACAAACTCATCCAAAATTCACATCAAAATACATAATTCCCAAAATATCTAGAACAATCCTGTAAAAGAAGAACTAAGATTAAGGTATCACATTTCCTAATTTCAAAACTTAACAGACAGCTATAGCAATCCATAGACTGACATGTCACAGTTAAATCCTTACATTTATGGCCAATTGGTTTTTAACAGATTCCAGAAAATTCAGTGAAAAAGTAGTTGTTCTTTTCTTTTTTTCCTTTTTGGTAATAGTATTTTCAATAGATGGCGCTGGAGGCAAGGATTTTCTGAATAGAACTTGAATTGCACAAGAAAGAACAGCTAGAATCAACACATGAGATCAAATCAAATTTTAAAACATCTACATAGCAAAGTAAACAATCAACAAAATGAAAAGAAAATCTACAGAATGGGAAAAAAATTTTGCCAGCTATTCCTCAGACAGATGACTAACATCTAAAATATACAAAGAACTCAAAAAAATTAGACCACCCAAAATAAAAGACCCAGCCAAAATAATGAGCAGTGAAATGAATAGATACTTCTCAGAAAAACAGGTACAAGTGATCAACAAAGATGAAAAATGTTCATCTCTGGCTATTAGAGAAATGCAAATTAAAGCAAGACTAAGAGTTCATCTTCCACCAGAAAAAATGGCATCATCAAGAAATTAAAAATAACAACTGCTGGTGGGGCTGAGGGGAAAGGGAACCATCCCCCACTGCTAGTGAGAATGTAAACTAGTACAACCATTATGGAAATCGTATGGAGAGTTCTCAAAGAACTAAAAATAGAAATTCCATTTGACCCAGCTATTCTCCCTCTAGGTGTCATCTCAAGAGAATTAAAGACATCATATTACAGCCATGCATGTATACCAACGCTTACAGCAGCAAAATTCATACTCACTAAATCACAGAAGCAGCCTATATTTACATCCACAGACAAATGAATAAAGGAAATGTGCTGTCTATATATAAATACTACTTGACTATAAAGAGGATAAATTCGAAGCACTTGCAGACAAATGTATACACCTGGAAAATATAATGTTAAGTGAAATAAATCAGACACACAAGCTTAAGTACCATGGTATGTCTCATTTGAGTAGGGAAACATACAAATAAAGAACAAACTAATGGACTGATAGGAGGAAATAGAACACAGATCTTCTGCAAATGGGAAGGGGTACAAGACACAGGGCAAGCAGAGGGGGCCATTTAAGGGAGAAGTAAAAATGTTTGTCACGTACATATACCAAAAGCCCACAACGAATGTAACCACGGTATGCCATAAACATGAAGCAAAAGCAATAATGACAGCAAAAATGGGGAAATGGAAGCTCAAGACGGAGGGAAGGAGAGGAGAGGAGAGGAGAAAGGAAGACGGAACAGAAAGAATCAGGAGGCATTACGTACACACACCTACTCCCTAAGGTGAATGTGGACTTCATGTATTGCAAATATAGACTAATAAAACTAAAAATCGTAAACGATGCTAGAACCAGGAAGAAAAAAGAATACGGATCTACTCAACTTCCTCACCTTCACACCATATGTAAGAGTTAATTCAAAGTGATCACAGACTCTCTAACAAGAGCTCAACTACAAAACTCTTAAAGGAGAACACAGGTGTGAAACTTCATAGTTTTGGTGTAGAGAATAATGTATGATATTTAACACCAAAAGCACAAGCAATTTAAAATATTGGTAAATTGGACAATCAAAATGTAAAACTTCTGGACTTCAAAAAGCAACATTAAGAAAGTGATAAGAGGGGGCTGGGGATATAGCTCAGTGGAATAAGCGCCTGCCTAGCAAGCGCAGGGTCCTGAGTTCGATCCCCAGTACCACCAAAAAAAAAGATTAAAAAAAAAAAGAAAGTGATAAGATAACACACAGATTAAGAGAAAATACTTGTAAATCATACATCCAATAATGGGCTTATGTTGACTCTAGAAAACCAGTATATAGATGTTTGCCAAGAGATTAAAGACATAAGAAAGGAAATATAATGGGAAACAATTATGGGGACTGTTATGGTTTGTGTCTGCATGTCCCCCCAAATCCTCATGCAGTTATGGGGTGGCTTTTAGAGTTTATGACTGATCCGTGACCCAATGCTGGGATTATGGGTGTGAGAGCTATAATCGCCCTAGGGCAGATAGTTTGCTGGGACTACGGGTGTGAGAGCCTATACCTGCCCTAGCGTGGATAGGTTGTATATGTAAGGGAAAGAAAGAGGCTGCTGGCTGCCATTCCTCCCTTCTTGTGCTTGTTGCTTTGCTGTGTACCGCCGCCATGAACTGTCACCCTCTGCCATGTGCCACTGTGCCTCAGAACCAGCCAAGTATGGACTGAAACCTCCACAAACTGTAAGCTAAATAAACCTTTCCTTCCTTCATTTTGGGCGTTGGATATTTTGTCTCAGCAACAAGAAAAAAGTAACCAAGACAGAGACCTATGTAAAACCATGTGGTCAACTCAACACTCTCCCAACATCTACATTACTGTCCTCTTGTGTTGTTGGGGGGATGAAGTCAACCGAGGCCAGAGATCTAGTGAGCTGGCAGAACAGGAATTGTTCCTCAGGTATGTTGAAACCAAAAATTATATTCTCATTGCCACAGTGTGTGATTTCTAGATATAATATGCGGTTGATGGGCCCAATAATCAAATATGTCAACATTTCATTTTTCATCCAGCAATCTTGACACTGTAGCCACAAACAAAAGCAAGTTTGCCAAGAGTCTGACAAACTTGTCAAAGCTTGCTAACAAAGCTTTTAAGTCTTTCCTTATCAAGTAATATTCAGATAGCAAAATAAATAAGTCTAATGACCTTTATTTTTTATATAATCTGTAGAAGACATTGGTAATTTGCAAGTCACTGTAAACTACCTTCCATTACATATATAAAGCTTCTTTCATAAACACCCTAGATGTCAGTGTTTGGCCTGCAGATGTTATTCAATAAATATTATAATTATTATAATCAACTTGAATAAAAAACTATATTTCCAGAATCTATTTAAAACTCTTAAAATTTAGTAATAAAAAATGTGAACTGGGCAAATATCTTCATATTGAAAGTTTAGGGAGATACTTCTCCAAAGAAATAGCCAATAAGTACATAAAAACATTTTCTTTCATTAATCCTGCTTTAAAATTTTTTATTATATTAAAGATGTACAAAGATGCTATTAAGGCCCTTTGAAAAAGTTATTTTTGATTGTATAAAAATAAACACATTAGTTTAATAGTAAAAGCAAGACTAAAGTTCTTGCAGTTAAAAACTTAACTATACCACTATGAACATGGGTGCACAAATATTGCTGTGATATGATGTTTTCAGATCTTCTGGGAAAATATCCAGAAGGGGAATGGCTGGGTTGAATGGGACCTCTAGACCTAGTTTGCTGAGGAATCTCCAAACTGATCTCCACAGTGCTATCACAAGTCTACACTCCCACCAGCAGTGGCTACACTCCCACCAGCAGTGGCTACACTCCCACCAGCAGTGGAGAAGAGTTCCTATTTCTCCACAGCCTTGTCAGCATTTGTCATTGGTTGACTTCTTAATGATAGCCATTCTTACTGGGATGAAGTAAAATCTCAGGGTTGTTTTAATTTGCATTTCTCAAATGACTAATGATGTTAAACATTTTTTCATGTATTTATTTTCCATTTATATTTATTTATCTGAGAAGTGTGCATTAATCTCAGATGCCTATTTTTGCATTGGGTCTTTGAATTTGGAGGGGCTTATGTTTTTTAATTCTTTATATGTTCTAGATAGACCTTTGTCCAAGGGACAGTCAGCCAAAATTGTTTCCCATTTTGTGGGTTTTCTTTTTATTCTGCTGATGATTTCTTTAGATGTGCAAAAACTTTTCAGTAGGATGAGATTCCAGTTGTTGATTCTTTGAAGTATTTCATGGGCAGTTTGGTTTTTGTTCATGAACTCTCTACCTACCCCTATGTTATCAAAGTTCTTACCTACTTTCTCTTCCAATAGATTTAGTGTTTCCGTTTTAATACTGAGATCTGTGATCCATTTTGACTTGAGTTTGGTTAGTGGCACAATTTGCAATTGCTAAATTGTGGAAGCAACCCAAATGTCCATCCACTGAGGACTGGATAAAAAATTGTGGCATTTTTATATAATGGAATATTACTCAGCTATAAAGAAAGATAAAATCAAGGCTTTTATAGGTAAATGGTCACAACTAGAGACCATACTCATAAGTGAAATAAATCAGATCTGCTTCTGTAAGCAATGTATTGTCCCACGAGTGTAAGAACCTGAAAGAGTGAATAAAAACTAGGAAGTATGATAGACATTGTGAAATGAAAGGAAAATGCTCAAAAGTAATGGGTAACTGGGGTGTGGGAAAGGAGAAAGGAAAGAAGAGGAAATTATGTATGTATGTTGTTATGGCTGATACATTGTGTCAACTTGGGGAGTCTACAGGTTTGGCTGAGTGACTAAGCAGGAAACCAGGGTGTTTACTTTGTACACATTCTGAGCCTGTGGAAGAGGAAGGCATGGAGACACTGTGAGAGATGCACACCCCCTGGGTGGGGGTAGGCTGTTTACAGTGTAAGGAAGAAAAAGAGGCTGCTTACAGCCATTCCTCCCTTTTGCTCTTCTGGTTTTTCTGTGTTCTGCCGCCATGAACGTTTGCCCTCTGCCATGGGCCACTCTGCCTCTGAACCAGCCAAGTATGGACTGAAACCTCCACAAACTGTAAGCTAAATAAACCTTTCCTTCCTTCATTTTGGATGTTGGGTATTTTGTCTCAGCAACGAAAGAAAAATAACCAAGACATATGTATATACAGAATAGCTAACAGTTGTACTACTGTCTTCTATTGCTTTACTGAAAGGAACAGTTAATGATTACTTGTTTGATCATTATAGCAAGTCTCTGTTTTCCTGAGAAACCACTTTGAAGATATCAATACATAATACAACAGCAATTGTTAATTTCCTACCACTTTGTAACTCTTTATTGTTTGTATTGCTCTTATGCTATTTTGTAAATGGATGTCTGTTTTTTAATATGTTTTCTTTCTTTATTTTTAAAATTTAAAAAAATTTAAAATAAAAAAACAACTGTACAGGAGATCAAAAAAAGGAATGAGCATATACATGTGTGTAATAGAAACAGGCACCAAATTAACTGTTATGTACAGTAAATAATTGTTCTAATGAAATCATAGAAAAATAATATACACATTGCTTCTAACTTCCTCCATGGAGGTGATTATCAAGATCATTAAAAGGTTGAGACTAGAACATGGTGGTGAAAAACTGTATTGTACAATGATGCAACAAAACCCTGTACAGAATTCACTTCTCTCAGAAATTCCTAGGTACTGGTATTATAGTGCCCATTATGTAGCTAAGACAAATTTATACTCTACAAAATTTTTTTTTTGCAAAAAGTGGTAGCTTTATCTTTCTTTTTATTTTTTCCACTAATGACATATTTAGTGCAAGAAATTTCTGACTCTTATGTAATAGGTCAAACATTTTCAGATCTCCTTAAATTCTCCCTTACCTGTGGCAGAGTTGGCAAAGTAGGGAAAACGGGCCAAACCTAGCTGCCCTTCATACACTGACTGAGAGGTAAGAATGGTTTTCACATTTTTAAATGCTTCAAAAGGGAAAAACACAAAAGAAAATAATGTTTCATGATGTGAAGTTCCATTAAATTTAAATTCCATACATATGAAGTTGTATCTGAAGTTTTCTTCAAATGTAACCACTTTTCCATTTCACAGCATGTATTCTCCTACGACTGCTTTCACACTTAAAGAACAAAGCCGAGTAGTTGGAACAACGTGTTCCCACACACCCTGAAACATTTACTATCTAGCCATTGACACAAAATTCTGCCCTCTCAACTGAGATAGATGAACTAATACACATCCATAATCTGTTTATAAAAAAGAGAGAGAAAAAGCAGGGCTGGGATAGCTCAAAGGTGGAATGCTGGCCTAGCATGGACAAGGCCCTGGGTTGATTTCTACTACCACGTGAGGTGGGGAAACAAGTAGGGTGGGGGCGGGAACAAAAGAACAACATTCCACAAAGATGATACAGAATTTCCACGTTTCTATGTGTGACTGCGGCTTTAAAAAGCCAGTTCTTCTACATAAACGCTTTAGTCGATGTTTATGCCTTGGACTAAATGTACTGATGTTGGCCCAGAATCCCAGACAACATAAAGTCTGATTTAATCCTCTAAAAAAATAAAATTTTACCCAGCATTCTTTTGGCTTCAGCATTTGTATATCTAATAATTTTGTATCACAGGAATTTCCTTTGTACCACAGTCAAATGATTTCCTGAAGAAAGATCAACCAGCTCCAAATAATGTTCCCAGTATATTACCAAAAGCAATTGTGAATATTTTTCCCACCCTAAGACATAATAGTGAAGAGCTATCCTGCAAAAGCCAACAGCCAGCTCACCTTGCTTGCTCACCACCTGTCCACCATAGGAAACTGTAAGCAATACACACAATTCTGTAGCAACCTCCTAATTATGAAAACATAAAGAGTATGGAGATACAATAAGGAAAATGCATGAACGTCTTCGGTCCCCAGGGACAAGTGCGAGATGAGTAGGAAATTCTTAAAAGATAAGTGTTCTAACTGGCATATTAATATTTTACACCTTTTATACATGAAGATTTGTCATTTCAAAATCAAAGCTATTCCTATGAAACTTGCAGAACAATTTCTGAGCTGTGGACCTTCCACATACTTCCCTGCCTCAGCCCATCATGAACTTCTTGCTATTAGCTGTGCTATTCTAGGGCTTCAACTGTCAGTAACCAGACAACTGACACAGTGACCCTCAGTCCCAAATGCCTTCTCCAGGGTCAGAAGAAATTGATGTTCTAACTGGGTGAATGCCATAGGCCAAGGAAGAAAGTAGAGGTTTAAAAATATATATTGGGGGTAAAATGACCAGTAAAATTTGTGGGAAGTAGGAAAGAAAAGATAAACCAGACAGGGGGAAATAAGAGTAAGAGTTGTTCTATCCTTCATTTGGATTAGCAGCATAGGTTGTGAATATTTGGTAAGGAAGATGAAATAGTAAATCTCATTGAAAGCCTATAAGTGCTAAAGGAAGCCTATAAGGCAAAAGGAAGGATTCAGAAATATCCCTTCATACAAGGTGCTAGCAGAGACAAAGTATAAAAGTAATCATTCAAAAATGCCATCGAAGACCTGCCCACTGCCCATCTGTCAAGATGAAGAAGCAAAATGCAATCTCAGACCTCCACCCCACCCAGAACAAGTCCAAGCGATATCAACATAGAAGAAACTGGAAGTCACACATCTGAAATTTCTGAAATGATAACAACTGAGGAAACAACTCCAGGGGGCTACAGAGGAAATCAGATCAGACATAATCTCTCAGGTAAAGAAGAGAAATGACAACCACAATGAAAGTATTGCTCAGCATATCTAAAGGAGATACAGACCAAAAAAAAATACAGGAGCACAGGAAAATGAGGGAAACCTTGAATAAACAGGGTAGGAAAGGACTAGAATGCATGAAACAAACTCAAAAAGATATCCAGGAAATTAAAAATTCCATTGAAAGTTGGTGAAACACCACTGGAACAAAACTGAAGATAGACTTTCAGACCTTGAAGGATCAATGAAACAGATTAGGAAGATGCAGAAACAGCTCCAGACATACAGGGCAAGTTCTCTTTGACGAAGATGTCAAACACTTCCACTGGACGGAAGACAGCCTCTTTAAAAACTGGTGCTGGAAAAACTGGATTTTCACATGCTGAAGATTAAAATTAGACCCATATCTTTCACCATGCACTAAACTAAATTCAAAATGTATCAAAGATCTAAATATTAAAATAGAAATATTAAATATGCTGGAAGATTGGATAGGTATAACTCTTGAAGATATTTGTATAGGCAAAGACTTTGTAAACAAAACTTCAGTCTCACAGGACCTATGACAAAGAATCAACAAATGGGATCTCATCTTTTTAAAAAGCTTTTGCACAACAAGAGAAATCCCTAACAGAGTGAAGAGACAATCCACACTGTGGGAAAACTGCCAGCTCTTCCTCAAATGACTACTTTACAGAACCTATAAAGAACTCAAACATATCAGACCCATTAAATTTATTTTTTTATTTAAAAAAATAAAAGAACAAAAACATATCAACAAACACATACATTTACAAAATAACACAAGAACAATACAAGCAATACTGAAATTCAGATAAGGTGAAAGGAAAATAATAATGGTTGTTGTATTACATATTGCTATCTTCAAAGTGGTTACTCAGGAAAAGATTGATCAAAGCATTAATTATTAATTTTTCCTTTCAATAAAGTGATAGAAGTCAGTAGTACAACTCCGTTAGCTATCCTGTGTATACATATGTACATAGTTTCCCCTTCTTTCTTTTCTCTTTTTCCTCATCCCAGTTGCTCTCTACTGTTGAGCAGTTTCCTTTCATTTCACAGTGTCTATCACAACTACTAATTTTATTCACTCTTTCAGGTTCTTTCACTGGTAAGACAATATGTTGTTTACACATGCAGATCTGATTTAATTCACTTGTAAGTATGGTCTCCAGCTGTGACCACTGACCTATAAAAGCCTCAAGTTTATCTTTATAGCTGATATTATTAATATAAATATTAATAATATTCCATTATATAAATATACCACAACGTTTTTATCCATTCCTCAGTGTATGGGCATTTGGGTTGCTTCCATGATTTAGCAGTTACAAATTGTGCTGCTATAAACATATGTACACACATATCACTGTGATATGATGTTCTCAGATCTTCTGGGAAAATATCCAGAAGGGGGATAGTTGGGCTGAATGGGACCTCTAGACCCGGTTTGCTGAGGAACCTCCAAACTGATTTCTACAGTGCTTTCACCACTCTGCATTCCCACCAGCAGTGGAAAAGAGTTCCTATTTCTCCACAGCCTTGTCAGCATTTGTTATTGGTTGATTTCTTAATGCTAGCCATTCTTACTAGGTTTAGATGGAATCTCAGTGTTGTTTTAACTTGTATTTCTCAAATGACTAATGATGTTGAACATTTTCTCATATATTTATTTGCCATGTGTATTTCTTTGTCTGAGAAGTGTGTATTCATCTCAGGTGCCCATTTCTGTCTTTGAATTTGGGAGGGCTGATTTTTTTTAATTCTTTATGTATTAGATAGAAGTCCTTTGTCCAAGGGACAGTCAGCTAAAATTTTTTCCCAATTTGTGGGTTTTCTTTTTACTCTGCTGGTGATTTCTTTAGATGTGCAAAAACTTTTCAGTAAGATGAGATCCTTTATTGATTCTTTGAAGTATTTCCTGTATGGTTTGGTTTTTGTTCATGCCTTCAAGATTTTTATCTATTCTCTCTTCCAATAGATTTAGTGTTTCTGTTTTAATGTTGAGTTCTGTAATCCATTTTGACTTGAGTTTGGTGCTTGATGATAGACTTGGATCTATTTTCAGTCTTTGGCAAGTGGTAAGCCAGTTTTTCCAGCACCATTTATTGAGGAGACTATCTTTCTTCCATTGAACTTGTTTGGTCCCTTTGTCAAAGATTAGGTAGTTGTGTGTGTTTGTGATTGTGGCTGTTTCTGTATAAACTATATTGTTGGATTTTGTTTCTTATGCCACTTTGCCAGTCTGTTTCTTTTGACTGGTGAATTGAGGCCATTTACATTAGCGGGTACAGCTGATATGTGTGGGCTTGTCCTTGTCATGTTATCTACCTGCTGTTGGTTTCCTCCTTTTTCTCTCTGTTTAATTGCTTGCTTTGCTTTAGGGTTCCTTTCTATTGTTGTTCTTGAAATTTTGGTCATTTTTTCCTCTGTCTAGAATATCTTTTAGTGCTCTTTGTAAGGTTGGTTTGGCACTCATGAAGTTCTTCAGTTGTTCTTTGTTGTGGAAATATTTTCTTTCTCCATTGAATTTGAAGGATAGTTTTGCAGGATACATCAATCTGGGCTGGAAGCTGTTTTGTCTCAGGACCTGTAATACTTCAAGCTCTTCTCTATTGGATACTTCGTGTTGACAAATCTACTGTGATTTTGATGAGCTTTCCTTTATAGGTGATGTTTCTTTCCTCTAGCAGCTTTTGATATTCTATTCTTTGCTGGATATCTAGGATCTGAATTATTATATATCTGGGTGTAGTTTTATTTTGGTTATGACTAGTTGGAGTTCTATATGCCTCACTTGTCTGTACATCAGAATCTTTTCACATGCTTGGGAAATTTTCTATTATTTCTGCAAATATTCTCTTTATGTCATTTGTGTTTCATTGACTCCTATTAGTCTTACATTATTTCCCTTTGCCTCATCGTGCAGCTGTTGATTTTCCTAGTTCCTTGTTGATTTTAAAAGATCCTTTCATGATCATTAGCTGCCATGCTGTCTTTGAGATCTGAAATCCAATCTTTGGCTTCATTCAAGCAGTTCTGCCAGCTTTCAGTGGAAGTTGTAATTTCCTGGATATCTCTTTGAATCTATTTCATGCATTCTAGTTCACTCCTATATTTTTCATTTAACGTTTCCATCAATTTCCTATGGTCATCTATTTTTTTATATATGTTTTCTTTAGATGTGCGGAGCAATTCTTCCATTATTGTTGTCATTTCATTTTTTACCTGAGAGATTATTTCTGATCTGATGTCTTCTATGGCCTGACAGAGTTGTTTCTTTACTTTCACTGCAATCATTTCAGCAATTTCAGGTGTGTATTTACCAACTTCTCTTATGTCAGTGTCTCCTGGACTTGTTCTGAGTGGGGTGGAGTTCTGAGATTGCATTCCAGTCCTTTGTCTTCTCATTTTTGCTGTTGGAGACAGAACACTCAGTCTCCCTCTTCCCTGACAGCTCAGAAAAGGTTGCAAGTGTCTCTAGTTTTCCTGGTGGTCAGACTTGCCCCTCATTGGCTGCCAAGATTGGCTGCTTACTCTGGGGTCTTCTGGTGATTGGTGGAGTATACCTAGTTCTCCCAAGTCCCAGATGCAAACTGTGATATCTGCGATCACAGACCACCTGATCAAGTGCCTCCAGGCAGCTCAGGGCACACGTATGACCCGGAATGGGCTGCACTGGTGGCACGACCATGGACTGCTTGGACCTCTGTCCCCAGACAGTTCAGGACACAGGCAGAGCCCAGATATGAACCACAGGGTCAGCAGTTTGTGGAATGCTTGATTCAGTGTCTCCAGGCAGTGCAGGGTGCGTGCAGAAGCCAGATGCAGGCTGCACTGGCAGTAATCACAGACCACCTGTTTCTGTGACTTCCAGGAGGTCAGGCGACCCCTTAAATTTAAAGATCTACATTTACGAAATGCAAATTAAAACAACACTGAGTTCCATCTCACTCCAGAAAGAATGGCTATCATCAAAGAATAAACCAGTAACAAATGCTGGTGGGGTTATGAGTTAAAAGGAACTCTTCTCCACTGTTATTAAGAGTATAGACTAGTACAACTGTAGAAATCATTGTGGATATTCCCAAAAAAACTAGGATTAGAGATCCCATATCACCAAGCTAGTCCCCTGCTGGGTATTTTCCCAGAAGTATTAAAAACATCATACCACAATGAAATATGTGCACCCATGTTCATAGCAACAATTTATCATAGCTAAATCTTGGAAACAACCCAAATGTCTATCAACTAAGAAATGGATAAAAAAGATGTAGTAGTTATATACAATGGAGTACTACTCAGCTATAAAGAAGTATAAACTCAAGGCTTTTATAGGTAAATGGATGCAACTAGAGACCATACTCATAAGTGAAACAAACCAGACTCAAGTATTTAAACAACATGTTGTCTCCCTAGTGTAAGAAACTGAAAGAGTAAATAAGATCCAAAAGGTACAATAGATATTGTGAAAGGGAAAGAAATTGCTCAAAAGAAAAGAACAACTGAGATGGAGGAAAAGAGAAAAGAAGGAAGCAAGGAAAAGACGTGTATATATACACGACAGATAAGGTAATTATACCACTAATTTCTATTAGTTCATTGAAAGGAACAGTTAGTGCTTATATTGTTTGATCAATTTTGCATGCCTATATTTGGTAACCTGAGCAGCTACTTTGAGGATAACAATATGCAATATAATAACCATTGTTAATTTCCTATCACCTTGTTTTGAAATTCTGTATATTTTTATTATTTTTTCCCTCTTTAAAATAAAAGAAGTTTAAAGACCTAGTCCAAAAATGGGTATCTAAAGTGAATAGACACTTCTCAGATGAAGAAATAGAAATGGCAAATAAATACATGAAAAAAAGTTCAACATTATTGGTCATTCACAAAATGAAAATTAAAACAACTCTGACATTCCATCTCACTCCAAAAAGAATGACCATTATCATGAAATCAGCCAATAACAAATGCTGGTGGAGATATGGGGAAAAAGAAACCTATCTCCACCATTGGTGGGAGTGTAAATTGGGACAACCAATATTACAAATCAGTACGAAGCTTCCTCAAAATGCAGAAGTTCTGTTCACTCAGTTATTCCCCTTCTTGCTACCTTCCAGAAAGAGTTACAAGCATCATACCACAGCAATATATGCGCTCCCATGTTTATGGCAGCATAATTTGTAGTAGCTGAATCTTGGAAACAGGCCAGAGGCCCAGCAATGCATAAATGGAGGCATGAATGGAAAGACAATGTGGTTTTTAATAAACGGTGAAGTACTACTCTGTCATAAAAAAGGTAAACTTGAAACATTTTTAGGCAAATGGATGCACCTTAAGACCATAGTTTTAAGTGAAATTAATCAGACACACATGTTTAAATATGACATTGTTTCTCTTGTGTGAGAAACTGAAAGGTAAAATAAGAACTGAAACGGGTGATAGATACTGAGAAGTAGGAAGAAAATGTTCAAATGAGAAGGGAAACAAGGTGGGACAATGGGGAAAGGAAGAAAAAGACAAAGAGGGGGACAGAGGAAAAAGGTAAATAAAGCTTTTGTAAATGAGGAGGGGAAGGAAGGTTGAGGGGAGAGGAGTAGAATGGAGCAAAAAGAGAATCAAGATGCGTCACATACAGGAGTGAATTCCTTATGGTGACTGTGACCTGTATGTATATAAAAAGTGTACCGATACCATTAATTCAAAAATGCGATTGCAGAAGCATTACACTGAAAAGCAGGTCAAAGCAACAATATATTCATTAACTAAAAACTTGATGTTATAGGTCCATTCGTAATTAAATACAATCAGTCCTACTGTTACAGCATCTTATAGTTTTGTAGCTGTTGTTAGTGGTTAAGCTCATACTGACTAAAATCTTGAGCAGTTTAGAATAACATTTAAATTTTTATGTAAGCTTTGTTTTGTTGTTTTTGCTTTTGTCTTTCAAGACAGCCTCTTGCCTTGTAGTCCAGGCCGGCCTGAGACTCATGTCCCTCCTGCCTCAGCCTCCTACATGCTGGAATTACAGGTGTGTCATTATATACAGCTCAAAGATTTTTTTCCAGCCCTGAAGACTGAACACAGAGACTTGACACTGAGCTATACCCTCAGCCTTTTTCATTATTTCTTATTTTGAGACAGAGTCTCACTAGGTCACTAACTTGTCCAGACTGGACTTGAATGTATGACCTTCCTGTCTCAGCCTCCCAGAATGCTGGAATTACAAAACCACTTTTAGGTGAAGTCTTTATAAAATTTTTCTCTTTCACACAGTCTAGGGGCACAGCTGAGTGGTAGAGTGCTTGCTTGTCTAGCAAATAAAATGTTCCTACCACTAAAACATAAGTTAATGAATAAAATTAAATTTTCTTTTTAATTGTTTCTCAGACCCTTTTTCACCCCCACTTTCTTTAGTACCTGTTCCCTACTGCTACTAGATACTTCTCTTCCTGTGACCCTACATCTTCGCTGATTTTGAGCACACTGGAACCTTTTGATTTTCTCATTCACCCATGATTTCAGTTGGAAAATGATTTTAATATGGAGTGTGTGTGATTTAGAAAAGTGCTTTTTCTATAAAGAACATGCCACTCAATGAACTGAACTCATTTCTTTCCCTGATAAACCTTTGTGCAGTCAGACGCACCAGCTCCTCTGAATTCTTTATGACTGTATTACTAAACTTTATATTTCTTAATGTTTTGTTATGTGATAATTGATTTTCTAAATTTTATACATACCAACTGGTATATTACTGGCATTGTGAAGTCAAATCAGCCTCTCTTAATGCTTCTTTCATTAGAAATGAGTTAGTAAGTGTTGATTCAGGAGGAAAACGATGTATGACCAGCCAAATCTGAAAATTTTACAATCCTTTTAAAACAGTCCTCCTAGTAAATGAGACTCTAGTACAAAATGTCTCATACCATTATGAGAAAAACAACAATACTCTGAGACCTGTTAGGAGACCTTATTTCTACTTATTAGCAGTATTTGGGGAATGGCATTTGAAAATAAGGGAAAGAAGATTGTCCTCTGGAAATTAAACTCTGCAGTTGTCTTATACATGATGGAATGAAGAAGATACATACATGAAGAACTTTCTACTCACATCTAAAACATAGTTGTGATGAACTACCTTTCAAGGGTTATTACCTGTCACCTCAAAGAAACAGATGGATCCCAAGTTTCAATCAATGGCTAACCTTGATTGTAAATTGATTTTAAAGTATTGAAAAGGTGAGTATTATCAATCATAAAGTGATTGTATTGGCTGTGTAAAAAGAAAATCACAAAAGTTAGTGACATCCATCCAAATACTTCCCAACACAGTAAAACGTATCTAAAACTGTAAACAGTATACCCTATAGAAACAATATATTAATCTGATGATTTTTCACTTTATATCATTAAACATTCAGTGCATCCAGTTTCCTTTATTTCCCTACTCACTAAGCAATGTTCTGATCATTGTTTCCTATATCAGTTTATCTACAATGAGAGAGTAGTAGCGGGTAGGTGGTGGTCACCATGTCTCCATACACTGCCACTACCCCTCCTGGCTCCCACACCAGTGGGGGGCTAAGTGCACAGCTACTGAGGGCCCCGAAGTGGTCTGAGTTTCAGCCTAGTTCCCCCGAGGGTGCAGGGTGGGGGCAGGGAGGAGCACCCAAGGCCCTTGAGGTTGTCTGGGGCTCCCCTTGGCTCCTGAGCTGGTGGGACAGAGGTAGGGCTGGCTCACCAGAGATCGCGAAGCTGTCCGAGGTGTAGCTCATCTCCAACAGGGAAGCGGAGAGGAGGGCATGGGCAGGGAGTGGACCCCAGGCCCCTAGAGCTGTCTGGGTTTCTGCCTGGTCCCAAGCTCGTGAGGGGGAGGCGGCAGCAGCAGCGAATATATTGGTTGTGTTGGGCGTACTTTGCTCAGCATAACAGTTTTTAATAAGTTATGTTATAAGTTAAATATAGGTTCTGATTTTACATCTCAGCTTCATGATCTTTGTTAATGTCTGTCCCTCAGAAGGAAACCCACCTGTGGCCTATGCATCAGAAGTGGATTTTAGTTACAAATAACAGAACCCATTCCAGCTGATTTGAAGGAATTTTTTTAAGCTTATTGGGTTATTAGCAAAGTTCTACAAGGTACCCAGTTTTGGATGTTATTTCAGCAGGAACACCAGCCCCCAAAAAATCCTCCCTAAAACGGGTGGAATGAAATAGGGTCTGTTTTCTTAGCATATGCAAAGGAAAGTCAGGACGCTGATCACAGGTGACAGAATAGGAAACAGGAGGACATTATCAAAATTAAAAATAATTCAAATTATCAAACACAGGCACAAAGATATGGAGTATAGAAGTAGATAAACAAAAATTTCATATTTCATGTAAGAAAGTACATAGATCTTCTCTTAAAAAGGAGTTGTAAGCATAACCCAAAGGCATATACCAGAAGATCTCAAATTAAAAAGGCTTCCTCCAGCATGTGGGACTGGGAGCAAAGAAATGTCTCTCTGGTATTGGACTGAAGGTAGCAAGAAAGAGGGTGAGAGATTGTTGGGTTTTATCACAAGTTTTTCTGCAGCATTCAATTTTTGATAATGTGCGTATTTTACTCTAAATTATTTATACATCCAAACCAAAATTCAAGTTTTCCTGTAATAATTATCAATTAGACTTCTTCCTTCTGATCATTCTCCCACTTTGTATTCCCTTAATACTTTTATATTTAAAGCGACTGTAACATCTTGAATTCATTCATCTCATTATTTTATTATCTCATTAAATTTCCTGAAACTAAACTTTTAAAATTTCCTTGAGATCACGCATCAGAACTTTTATTTTTAATAAAACATCAGTATTTGCTGCAGAGTACAACATATGTTTAGTTTGATACATTTGATACATTTAGTGACTGATACATTAACTGGGCAACAAAGGGGAGTGGGAGAGAGAGAAGGATAAAAGAAGGGAGAAAAGGAAGGAGTGGGACTTTGGGACTGGCTCGTGGGAAGAGTTTGAAGGGGCTCAGAGGCGCCAGTTGAAAAAGCAGAGCAGGAACTCCTTAGGTTGTACTTGGAAGATTCTGGGCAGAGCTCAGACCAGGTTCAGGAGGTTTCTGCTAGGAAGAAGAATTGCACTGGCTCTTGGACTCCAGGTGATGCATGTTATGCCTTGGCAGAAAATTTGTCTGCATTTTTCCCATGTCCAGAGACTTTGCCTGACACTGAGACTAAGGGTGGTGGACTAATTAATCCGGCAGAAGAAATTTCAAGGCAGTCTAATATTAAGGTGGTGGTATGGCTACTGTTGGGGGCTTTTAGTGGGATTTATGTTGAGAATCAAGAGAAAAGAGTCCAGCAGAATGATTTAAAATGTTTTTAGTTTGGCCAGAAAGAAAGTTCCAGTAAGACCGTGAACTGCAAACAAAGCGTACAGAAAGTCTTTACTGCTGCAGAGTAACAGGACAATAGAAAGATGGCCTGAGGGCATGACAAGAAGTGGCATGACTCCAGACTTTGCGCCTCAAAATTGCAAAAGTAAAAGATGGCTTTAAGAAGAGAGCCCCCAGAGTAGCATGTTCCAGTATGGGAGAAGCCTGGAGAATCTGTTCCTCAAGATTGGGTTTAGAGTACTCAGTGATGCAGGTACTCTACTCCTATACCCAACAAAGAAGAAAGCCTGGAAACTGCTCCAGCTGGAAACAGACCTTGACATCATCCACGTGGTGCTGGTTTTAGTTGAATGCAGAATGGAAGAGTTGTGGAGTCAGGAACGCTCCCCCACAGATTTCAGAAGAAGGTCTGGGAGGCCAGGCAGTGCGGTAGGGCAGTGTGTGAAACTACGAGTGTGAGGCTGAAGGTGCAGTGGAGACACCAGACGTTTGGAGAAGCCAGGAATATGGAGCGTCTGAGAAAAACTGCAAAGAGGAAGCAGAACCAGCCAAAGAGAGAAACCAAGGAAGCTCTAAGCACCAGAAATATTGTGGGGGCAGAACCCCATCCAAGCCCTTTGGAGTTCACAACTTGCCACAGATTGCTGGAGACATTGGAAGTGGAACTGTGGGATTTAATGCTTGCACTGCTGGGTTTTGGTCTTGTTTTGTTCCCATTCTACTGGAATGGAAATGTCTATTAACACTGAAAGTTGGAAGTGCTTACCTTCCTTTTCATTTGTAGAGCAGCTCGCAGCTCAGAGTTCACCTTCAATTTCAGGGGAGACTTAGGACTTGGACTTTCCAGTGATACTGAAACTGTTAGGATTTTGGCAGCTCCTAGAGATGGACTAAATGCCTTTTGCATAAAGGGACGTGTATGAGTCTTTGGGGGAACAGGGGCAGAATGTTATGATTTCTGTGTAGAGTCCCCCAAAGCCTCATGCAGTCATAAGTGGGGCTTTTTCAGAAGTGGCTGGTCTGGAGTGTGTGATGCTGGGATTGATTCATGGTGCGGTGCTGGGCTCAAGGGCACTGGGATTAAGGGTGTGAGTGCTGCCAGCCCTGAGGAGCCTGGGTAAGATAAAAGGATCAGAAGGAACCATGGTGGTCCCTTGCTTGTTTTATTTCTTTCTGTCTACCAGGAACTGCTCTGGCTTGTACATGCTGGCTTCCAGCCAGCCAATTATGGACTGAAACCTCTACAAACTATGAGCTAAACAAACCTTTCCTCCGTAACTTATAGGTGTTGGATATTTTGTCTCAGCAATGAGAAAAGTAATGAAGACAAGAAATAACAGGACAGTTTGATGTACACCATCCTCAGAAGAGGAGGGAGAGTGTTTCAAGGTGAGCAAACAAATGCAAGTACATCACAATACAAAAGAATTTAAAATGTGTGAAAACAACTGGGTTAAATAAAAAACTGGCCAAGCTGTAGACTGGAAAATGTGAAACAAAGTTCAGAATTGAAAAAGAGAGCAAACTAGAAGGAAATAAAATTTTTACTGATTATTTTCCAATCCTCTGGTAAAAACAAGTTACTATGTATGAAAAAAGAACCTATAATAAGGAAGATGAATGTACTTTCTAGAGAAAGAAAATATAGTTGTAAAATAAGTCTTTTAAGAGAGGGAAAGAGATGAGCTAGGATGAAAATAATCATCGGAATGATTAGTTTCAAAGAGTAAAAAGGAATACGGCCTTTCCAAAACTGAAGGCAGAGATGACTAGAGAGAGTCAAAGACAGAAATTCTTAAGGTTTTTATTCCTAGCCCCGAGGAATTGCTGACAGCTTAATGTGCACCTTGATGCTAGAACGTTCAATACACACAATAATGTTCAAACTCATTTTGTGTGAACGTAAACTTTAAATCATTGCCAGTGTCATCCCCCACTCTGTTACATTTGCACACATTTATGAAATGACTACAGTGTTACCATCTCTCTAGCTATAAGGAGAGCAAAGCCACAGCTAATGCATGAATCACACCTTGATTTCAGCTTTTTACTAGCTGAGATTTCAGGCCACATTTTATAGTGTCTGAGACTCATCACTTTCAAATCAGTCGGTTAACATACATTAACTTTTCACTCTTATCTTTAAATTGTACATCAAAATAAATACTATTTGGCTAACAGTTTCTCAGGCTTTCAAACCTGACATAACTTTTTCTCAGATCAGCCTCCCTATATGTCGTCTGTCCAAAACATCAAGTAATTTAAATCAAAATGACAATACATGCACTTTAAGTATTTCTCTGTCATCCACACACCTCACAATAGGCAACACTGAGAAGTTTGCTGAGAATATCAAATACATTATAAGAAAACCCGCTGCAGGTTTTTCAGATGAACTCTGAGGGGCACCATCCTGAGTATTGCCCAGAGGTTAGTAGTTTACAAGCAATGCAGCTACTGAACTCATCTGGCTTCGGTGGAAGTGTCTCCTAAATGTTCTGTCAGCTACAAGACACTATGCACCCCACATTCAAGGTGTTAGAACAAGCAATTACTACTTCCTTTCAAATGAAGAATGAACTATGCTCCTGAAGTTCCTGGTCTCAGTGGGGAAAGTACTGTCTCCATGATGTAATGCTTATCCGAGAACATCCCTGGGGCCTAGTAATAGCTAAATGCACACAACAGGCAGTTAGCAACAGATGGAAATAGTGTCAGCAACTGCTTTCTGTGAAGCCACAAATGGACTTTGAGTAATTACATTTTATCCAAGTCTGAACTACAATATTGTTGAGCAAAGTAGATGGAACTGACCTTTTACTGAGGAGCAGAAAACTTAACTGTCATCTTTTGCAATAAATGTATTTTGTACAGCTGAGTTATATAAGCTTTTCCCAATACAGCGACCTAAAATGGACACCAGAAAACATTTTTTAAATCTCTAGTTCCCTAGTACTTCTTTGTTCCAGTCTACTTCCTTATACAAAAAAATGCACTGCATCTTCAGGGAGGTAATAGGTAAAGGTTCAACACTGGAAATTCTATAACAGCATTTGTTTAAGCAAGCACCTAAGTATCCTGATAGGAAGATTAATTACACTTTCAGGAATCTGTTTTCCAAGAATGATTATTTCTACAGGTAATCATTTTCTCTGACCAGAATTGATGATGGCAGGTCTTGATTCCTAATTCCTGCTCGGGAAAAAAACTCGCTAAACCTGAGGTCTTGTGAATCATGGAGATGAGGAACTATAGAAATACATAAAGAAAAATGAGTAGAAAATATTCCCTGAGAACAAGGGTGCAGCTGGATAGGAAGAATAACTTTCAGTGTTCTGTAGCACAGCAGGATAACTACAGCTAATGACAATTAATTGAATATTTCAAAATAACTAATAGGATTTTGAATGTTCTGAACACAAAGAAATGATGTGTCTGTGGTGAGCAATAGGCCAGTGAATGACCTGATCATCACATGCTGTGCACACCCTGTACTGAAAATGACTGCACCCGTAAGAGTGCACAACTGCTGAGTCGATTAAAGTATACACTGAGTTTTAAGAAAATATATCCTGAATGCATGTGTTATACATATAAGGAATGCATACTTTTTAACACAAAAGTCTCTGTCTCACTGGAGAAAAATGGTGCCCTAGTTTCTGGCCACATCACCATCCTTGTCAGAAACACTCATGAGCCATGCAAAATGAGGCACATTTTCAGCTGCTGCCTTAGAGGCAGCAGCAGAAAGCTCTGCATTAGTAGACCTGATGGTATAGCCCTTCTGTTAGTATGAAATACCACAACTTCATATTTGGGGAGAGCAGCTATGGCTAGAGGGCCCTGGATGGACTCAAAAGCTCCCTACTGATCTTTATCCCTCTGCAGCTAGCTCATGGTGGCTTCGGGGAGGCCCCTAACTAAAAAGAGATGGCAAGTACCCTGGCAGCAGTAGGCTCCCAGTAAATCTGCAACCCCTCCCATGTGGCATATGTGCACAAAGACCCTACGGTACCTGTTTGCAGGTACTGGCTCTGATGGGCGGAAGTGCAAAGCTGTTGACATAAGGCTGCGTGTTGCGGTTCCGAATATCTCAGCATCAAAGCATGTGGGAAGGGGCCGCTGCTGAGTGTCATGCTTCACCTGTGGAGGCAGCCTGGCCTGTCTGGGCAGTATACAGAGAAGCTGAACCACCAGGGATATAGCTCAGCAGCACAAGTGCGTGCCTGGGAAGCTCAAGGTCCTGAGTTCAATTCTTGATGTAAAAACAAAAAGCTGAACCGTAATCTTGCCCTGAACATTCTTGAAATCTCAAATTAACTCTCCCCTCCTATGTTGAGGAACCCATATTTTTATATCTATTTTACTAGGAATCTAAAAATGCGTTATTCTAAGGTAAGGATGTTAATGATTACATCTCAAACTACTTTATGTAGTTAATGTGTAGTTACGTATTAATGTGTAACGTGCAGTTATATAGTGAACGTACTTAATGTTCCAAGGGTAAAGAATCAATCATCAAGGAGTAACAGCAGGTCTCTTTGTTTACTGCCTGTCTTTCCTCCGAAATGTCACTCAAATGAGTAACAGCACGCTACGTCGGTCTCATGCACTTTGGTGAGCCCGAGACACTGAGCACAGCCTGGCCCCCAAAAGGGTTTCAACGTTTCACAGAAGGAGAGACTGGGAACACAAGTATCTGGGAGAAGGCAAACTAACCATAGACCATTTATTTCTATCAGTTCTATACTCATTCGTCTGTCCTCAAGAGGGGGATGTTCATCATTCTTTCACTGAACAAGGGAAATTTTTGAAAACCTTGGAAGCACACTTTTTGTTACCCCATTATGTGCACTTCCCTAGGCTTTCGACGTGGGGTTAGAGTGTCACTTGTCAGACTTTAGCTTTGTCTTTGTGTCTCTATATAGACTCAAAGTACGTAGGGTATGCCTCATTTATTTTTATATTTCCAGAGCCCAAAATAGTTTCAAGTGTTTAAGCAAAATAGACAAACAGTGGACACTCAATAAGTGTTTATAAATGGACAGAAAAAGGCACAGGACAGAAACGTTTTCTTCTGTAACCCTCTTAACTCCCTGCTATTGGCACTCAGTGACACAAAAACTAACCACTTCCTTTCTACAAGACTTTTATCTCACAGTGACTCCATACTTTACTTGAGTTTAGAACAAATACTGACCAAGACTTTTTCAATATCCCACTAATTTGGCCACTTTTTATTTTATTTTTTTTTTTTTAGACAGCATCTCACTGTATAGTATAGACTGGCCTTGAACTCACCTTTGTAGCTCAAGCTGTTCTCAAACTCATGACATTCCTCCTGCCTCAGCCTCCCAAGTGCTGGGATATAGGCGTGCACCACCACGCCCAGCTTGTCTTATTTTTATTTTTCATCACAGCATTAATAAAAATAAGAGAATGAATTTTTTCAATTATAATATAAATCTACAATTCTATTTTAAAACTTTTAATAGTTAAAGGTAAAAATCTACATCTTGAGATTAAGAAATCTATTCTGTACTTACACTTAAAGTAAATTTTAACCCAGCATCTTCTAGACTTTTAAAAGTGATTGACAAATGTTTACAAATAGTAGTCATCTTTTTCTTACAACACCAAAATGAATTATCACTTTTTACTATTTGTCTTTGAACTTATCCTGAGAGATGACTCATTAAGTGAATAAACACTCAGAAGGGGTGAGCTACAGGAGACCATGCATCGCTGTGTGTATTTTTCTGCACATTAGGAAAAAGTGCCATCTTTAGAAGTGCACAACTGAGAATAGCATCTATTTCTAAATATTTATAAATACAAAATATATTATTTATGTTACAACAATCCTCTGTTGTTTGTAGTTTTTTGGACAGCAATCCCATACACTGTGCTGTAACACATTGCTTTTGCAGAATTTATGACTCACATAAGCCAACTGAAACGCATGGTCTTTCACCCTAAGGGTTCCCAAAGAAGCAGAGCATGTGTATTTGCTCATTTTCACTGTGTCCTGATATTTTTAATTTACCATTCAAATATCTCGCTTCAAAGATAACAACTCAGCGAGAACCCACCTTAAAAGACAAATTCCATTTCTACATACCAATATCAAAAACCATAATTAATTTGAATCCAGAAACATGCCTATACATATATAGAACTTTGAAACTTGACAAACATATAATACCAAAATTGGTTTTCAAAGTAGTTGTACCAATTTTCATTCCTACAAGAAATGCATAAAAGATCATGTTGCTCCAAAATCTAACATACAGTATTTTCCCAGAAGAATTAAAAACAACATACCATGGCAATATATGTGTACCCATGTTTATAGCAGCACAACTTGTTATAGCTAAATCTTGGAAACAACCCAAATGCCCATCAAGTGAGGAAATAAGATGCAGTATTTTTATACAATGGAGTATTAACTTCAGGCTTTTATAGGTAAATGGATGGAACCAGAGACCGTACTTATAAGTGAAATAAATCAGACCCACATGTACAAACATCATATTGTCTCCCTAGTGTGAGAACCTGAAAGAGTAAATAAAACCCAAAAGGTACAATAGATACTGTGAAAGGGAAAGAAACTGCTAAAGGGAAGGAAAAACTGGGACGAGGGAAAGGAGAAAAATAAGGAAAGAAGGAAAGGAAGACAGATAGATAGATAGACGATGGCTGGGATAACTGTACTGCTGATGTCTATTGGTTTATTGAAAGCAACAGTTAATGCTTAAATTTTTGACCAATTTTGCCTTGCTTGTACCTGATAACCTGAACCACTAATTTGAAGACAACAATATGAAATATAACAACCGGTGAATTCCTACCATCTTGTTTGGTGAAGCTCTGTAACGTTTCTAACATTTTTTATTATTTTTTATTCTCTTTAATGGTTTGATTAATCTCGCATTCTTACATCTGCTAATCTGAGCAACTTTGATGAAGATAACAATATGCAATATAACAAGCACTGTCAATTTCTATCATTTTGGTTTGAAACCCTGTATCATTTTTACTGTTTTTGCTTTGCTTTGTCTTTGTCTATGTTATTGTTATTTTGTTATTTTTTATTCTCTTTAAAGTAAAAAACAAAATCTAACATATAGCATTTTCAGTTTTTTTAATTTTTGAAAAGTGAATAGCATAAACTGTTATCTTATTTGCATATCTGCCTCAGTAAGTTCAAATACCTCTTTATATTCTTACCAGTAGCAGATGTTCACTCCTTAGTAAACTTCTTCTTGTGTCCATTGTCCTCTGGCTCATTGTTTTTCTTACTGGTTTTAGACAGCTCTTTGTATGTTCTTGTTTTAACCCCTTGTTGTGTTTATACCAGTATCTTCTCTAAGTAAATCTTTTCATCTTCTTTATAAATAAAGAGCAAAATAAAATATCATAGGGAAGGGTGAACTAGATTGTTTGCAAAAAAAAAAAGAAAAGGAATGGGTCCAAGAGGTGGAGGGAAGAGAAGAGAGAGGAGGGAAAGAGGATGAAAAAGAGCATTCAGACGTGTTATGTACATGTGCCAACTCCCCACAAGATCTGTAACCAAGTGCTCTAAACTTGTACTAATAAAAACTGATAAACAAGAATTTATGGTACAAAAGTTTTTAATTTTCATATTGTAAAATGTATCCTATTTTAAGGCATTTTATTTCATGTTTAATCAAATTTGGTCTACCCTCAAAACCTGAAAAACATTACCCTTCCTTTTACAGTTTTTAAATTTCATTTTCAATACGATTTTAAATCCACCTAGATTTAACACTTTTTATATGAGAAGCCAAGTGGTAGAGAAATTACCAAAGAATATGGCAACTGAGAAAATGAGAAGCTGGACAAATTATCTCATTACTTTGAGAATTTAGAGGTCCTGTAATCCCAACACTCAGGAGGCTGAGGCAGAAGGATCACTGCAAGTTCAAAAACAGCCTGGGCCACAAAAGTGAGCTCAAGGTCAGCCTAAACTACATAGTGAGAGCCTGTCTCAAAAAAATAAAAGTAAAAATTATGGGGAAAAAAGAGATCTGTGCTGCCTAAGAGGAAATTTCAACTGAAATTTCTGAAGTGGTACTCCTAGGGGTAAAGGCTAGCTGGAAAAACTTAATTCTATAATTTTCACAATGCCCAACATCCAATTAAAACTTACCTAACGTTCCATGAGAGATTATATACTTAAACTAGCCAGAAAAACAGGCATTAGAAGCAAACCTGTAGGAGAGCCATGTCCTGGACACATCAACTATGGAACTTAACTGAAATGTTCAGGAAAATGTGGAGAAATTTTAGTAAAAAAATTGAGTTTGTGAAAATCTATCAAATTATTGAGCCAAAAAATATGGTAACAAAAATATGAAATGCAGTAGTTGGATTTCATTACAGAAAGACATAGCTAAATGTATGACTGCTAAATATAGTTTAAATTAATCGAAAATTTCCAGAGTAAAGCAAGGAGAGGAAAGCAAATAGAAACTATGGAAAAGAGTGAGAGCTGTGAGGCCTGGTGATAAACACTCGAACATGTGCTCATAGTCTAGAAAAGAAGAGTAAGAGACTGAGCAAGGAGGTATTTCAAGGAAAACTGTACTAATTTAGAGTTGCATTATTTATGCAGCACTTCCTCTGAAGATAGTGCAATAACCAGTCAGTTAAAACTGAAGCACAGGGGACTTCCAGGCAGAAGGCAGACAGGGGAGCAGCAGAGGAGGGGCATCTCTGAGCTTTGGCATCCAGACGCTGGAATACAGCAACAGGAGGCCAATCCTCCTCATGAGCATGGACACAAAAATTCTCAGTAAGATACTGATAAACAGAATGTAGCAAATCAGGATTGTACAAAACAAGAAAGAAAGAAAATTGTACACTATGACCAAGTAGGATTCATCCCAGGGATGCAGAGATGATTCAACATATGCAAATCAATAAATGTAATGCACCAGATTAACAGAGCCAAGGAAAAAAACTATATGATCGTCTCAATAGATGCATAAAAAGCATTTGACAAAGTCCACCACCCATTCATGATTAAAAACTACAGAAAATTGGAATAGTCTTTATCTCAGTCTGGTAAAAGCCATCTATGACAAACCATTAGCCAACATTATTACTAAATGAACAAAAACAGAAAGCTTTCACTCTAAAATCAGGAGCAAGAGAAAGATGTCCACTATCTCCACTGCTACTCAGTATGGTTCTGGGAACATTAGCCAGAGCAATTAACCAAAAGAGAGAAATAAAAGGAATGAGGATAGGAAAAAAATTATCATTATTCATGGATGACATGATACTCTACATAGAAGATCCCACAAACGCCACCAAAAGACTTTTACATGTAATAAGCAAATTCAGTAGTGGAGCTGGATACAAAGTCAGTACTCAAAACTCAGTGGCCTTCCTGTACAGCAATAACAAACTCACTGAGACGGAAATTAGGGAAACAACACCTTTCAGCAAGAAAATGAAATACTTAGGAATCAACCTAACACAGGAAGTAACAGGCCTCCACGCTGAAAACTACCATGCTCTGAAAAAGGAGCTTGCCAAGGATACCAGAAAATGGAAAGACACCCCTTGATCTTGGGAAGGAAGAGCCAGTATAGTCAAGATGGCCATACTTCCAAAACTGTCAGACAGATTTAAAGCAATCCCAGGCAAAATTCCAACTGTACATCTCACAGAATTCGAAGAAACAATCCTAAAATTTATTTGGAACCAGAGCAGACCTAGAATAGCAAAGGCATTTCTGGACAATAAAGGTAAGGCAGTGGGCATCACAATCCCTTTCTTGAAAATATACTACAAAGCTATTGTGATAACAACAGCATGGTACTGGCAAAAAAAAAAAAAAATAGAACCAAAGATCAATGGAACAGATTAGATGCAGAAACAACTCCAGACGTACTGAGCCAACTTATCTTTGACAAAGGTATTTACCAAACACCTTCACTGGAAGAAAGATAGCCTCCCTAAAAAGTAGTATTGAAAATACTAGATTTCCACACACCAAAGATTAAAATTAGATCCCTATCTTTCACCATGCACTAAACTAAAATTGAAATGGATCAAAGATTTAAATATTAAAGCAGAAATATTAAATCTGCTGGAAGATAGAACGGGTAGAGGTAATGAAGACACTGACATAGGCAAAGACCTTATGGACAAAACCCCGAGTGCACAGGAACTATCACAAAGAATCAACAACTGAGGTCATTCTTTCTCTGGCACGAGAAACTGAAAGTGTAAGTAAGGACCAAAATGTGGAGTAGATATTGTGAAATAGGAAGAAAATGTTCAAATGAGAGGGGAACTGGGAGGGTAAACGATGGAAGGGAAAAGAAAAAAAGGCAGAGAGAAAAGGACCAATGGAAACAAAGCTTATGTAAATAAAGAGGAGGCGGGCTTGGAGGGAGTGCAGGGAGGGAAAAGCATCTAGTCATAACAGGTACTAATCTCCTGGTCAGTGGGATCACTGTGCATACCTGAAATGTACCAGTGAAAATCACTTTCTTTGAAAATGAAAACACCTAAAGTATAAAGTCACGATCTCACTGGCTTGACACCTCACAGAACAGTTTGGGGAAATACAGAGCAAGTGTACACTGACAGTAAAAGTCTCATGACAGAGGAAACTGCAAGTGCACAGAGCCTTGAAACTGCACGTGAACTTCCCTAAACTCCACAGCTGACTTCGGAACGCACTGGTCATTCCAAAGAACCAAGTACAGAGCAATGCTGTGAAGAAGAAAAAAAGCTGTGAAGTGATTTCAACTGTCTCCCACTTCGGGGACAGAGTTTGAAGTTTAAACATGTAAGGTACATGAGCTTACTAAACACCTTAAATCATCCTTTGGAACTCCAGAAGCCCACGCTGCAGAAGTAAAGAAGACTATGTCCCCAGGACTAAGAATTCTTCACAGGACTAAAGACAAAACCAAACCAGATTCAGCTTTTTTAAAGACTGAACAAATCCTGACGCCTGTGCAGTCACTTAGGTCCCTGCCGAAGCAAACACAACACTTTTCAGAAGAAGAAAACAGAATCCAGAATATCCACAATCTACTTCCCAGAGTGTCGAGTAAACCATCACAAGTTACTGGCCATATAAAGAAATGGAAAAAGGTGACCTGTAGTTAAGGGAAAAGACATCAGTCAATAGTTAGCAAGCAAGCAGTTTAAAGCAGACATTATGAATGTGCTTAAAGACAAGATAAAATATGATGGATGGAATGGAATTTTAACAAAGAAGTGTAATTTTTAAAAAAAATAATAAAATTCCAGAACAAGTATGGTAACTGAAGTGAAAAGTTTACTGGATGAACTAAAACTAGCCCAGAGAAAGAAAAGCTTGTCATGAATTTGAAGATAAACTGAGCTATTTTTTACCTTTAAAAATTTAAAGTAAATGTTTTTAAAATTCCATTTAAAATATCACAAGATATGAAATACTTGAGGCCAACTTTAACAAAAAAGGATGTGCAAGATTTGTATCCAAAACAAATGAGGAAGCACACTATAGCTTTTAATCACAAGACTCATTACTGTTTTCCTTTTTTTTTTTTTTTTTTTTTTTTTTTTTTTTTTTTTTTTTTTTTTTTTTGTCTTTTTGAAACAGGGTCCCATTCTGCAGTTCAGGCTGACCTTGAGCTCACTTTGTAGCCCAGGCTGGTCTTGAGCTCACAAGGATCCTCCTGCCTCAGCCTCCTGAGTGCTGGGATGTCTTGGTTACTTTTCTCCCATTGCTGAGACAAAATACCCAACATCCAAAATGAAGGAAGAAAAGGTTTATTTAGCTTACAGTTTGTGGAGGTTTCAGTCCATACTTGGCTGGCTCAGAGGCAGAGTGGCCCATGGCAGAGGGCAAACATTCATGACAGCAGAACACAGCAAAAACAACCAGAACAAAAGGGAGGAATGGCTGCAAGCAGCCTCTTTTTCTCCCTTACCTTGTAAACAGCCTACCCCTACCCAGAGGCTATGTAGCTCTCACACAGTCTCCATGCCCTCCTCTGCCACAGGCTCAGGATGTGTACAAAGTAAGCACCCTGTCTTCCTGCTGAGTCACTCAGCCAAACCTCTAGACTCCCCAAGTTGACACAATGTATCGACCATAACATGGGATTCCAGGCCTGAGCCACCATATCCAGCTCAAGATTCACTGCTGTTAAAAAGCAAATGCAGCAAAATTGATCTGTGGTCCAGCCTAATCAAAATCAAAATCCTTGTGAAAATTAACAAGCTGATCCTAAAATTTCCATGGAAATGCAGGGTAAACAGAACAGATAAATTGCAGTATATTTTATTTCAATACTTCCTATGAACTATGTCATTTAAGGTCTTGTGATATTGGTATAAGGATATGTATATACAATATATATACACATAAAATGTGTAATATATGGGTATATACATATATGGATTGACAATACATCAATCATGATATAAATGTGTGTTATGGTTTGTGTCTGGATGTCCCTCCAAATCCTCATACAGTTATGTGTGGTTTTTAGAGTTTATGACTGATCCATGACCCAATGCTGGGATTATGAGTGTGAGAGCTATACCCTACGGCAGATAGTTTGTATATGAAGGGAGAGAAAGAGGCTGCTGGCAGCCATTCCTGCTGCCATTCCTCCCTTCTTGCACGTGTTACTTTACTGTGTACCGCCGCCATGAACTGTAGCCCTCTGCCATGTGCCACTCTGCCTCACAGCCAGCTGAGTATGGACTGAAACCTCCACAAAGTGTAACTAAATAAACCTTTCTTTCCTTCATTTTGGGGGTTGGGTATTTTGTCTTAACAACAAGAAAAAAGTAACTAAGACAATGTGTGTGTGTGTGTGTGTGTGTGTGTGTGTGTGTATAAAATAGAATTCTAATTTCACCAAGACATATATGCATAATTAATTTTCAGCAAAGATGAAAGAGTAATTAAAAGGAGAAAAAAAGGTTTTTTTCAATAAACAGTGCTAGAACAATTAAACTACCGTACGCATTTATAAGGTACTGGATCAATTGAATTTCTAAATAGAAACAATCAAACAAATGTGAATCATGACCCCTAACATACAACTCATAAAAATTTCCAGGTACATTATAAAGATAAAAACCCAGGCACACTGGTGCACACCTGTAATCTCAGCACTTGGAGGCTGAGGCAAGAGGATCACTTGTGAGTTCAAGGTCAGCTCAGCTACATAGTAAGTTCAAAGCTAGCCTGAACTACACAGCAAGGCCCTGTCTCAAAAACAAAACAAAATAAAAATAATAATAATAAAACAAAGCCTTGGAATAGCAACATAAGAAAATATCCTTTTAATAGTAATTTTAATAGTTGTTTTACCAGAACATAAAAATCTCTACCCTTAAAAAATCAAAAAAATTGTAATTTATTAAAATGAAAAAGCTAAGAAACTTATTAAATTAAAAAGTGCTTAATATAGTGAAAAGATATTTGTAATTCTTGCACTAGCAGAGGACTCATACTAGAATATATAAGAAGTTATAAGAGAAATATAGATTAAAACTACAATAATATACCGCCACTACACTTGCATTATAAACATTTGACAAACTAAGCATAGTGGTACATGCCTTCAGGAGGCTGAGGCAAGAGAATTTCAAATTTCAGGCCAGCCTAGGATATATAGAAGACACTGTCCCAAAAAAATTAAAGTAAAAATAAACCACACTGGCACTTGCTCACTCCAACTTACTAAGACTGTGGAGCAAACATAACTTGTATAAATTACTCCTGTTTATGTCAACTGGAAAATCAGTTTTGGAAAACTTGTCCTGTCTACTAAACCTAGGCATATGTATACCCCGTGACCCAGAAACTTATTCCTAGATATAAACCTAAAAGGGGCGCTGCACCCATGCAGCAAAAATAATGCTCATTCAGGCCAAAAGCTGGAAACAATTCAAACATCCATCAGCAAAGAATGGTTAAATAATTGTCTGTTCACCCACAAAAATGAATGAGTGATAACCTGTGTACAGGAAGGTCTCACAGACCTGCAACACTGAGCAAACCTCAGACTCAGAGGATAAGAAACTACACAACCTCATAAAAGTCACGAAGAAACTAAAGTATTAGAATGAAGAATTATGGTTTCCTTTGAGGTGAGCATGCTGTAACGAGTTGAGGCATAAGCACTGCTCCTGGAATTTCGGTAATATTCTATTTCTTGATTGGGATGAAGGTTGTACGGTTATGCTCACTAGGGGAAACTTTATTGAGTCCTTCACAATGACATGTGCACTTTTCTATGTCCATGTTAATCCTCACTAGAACATCACATAGTATTAGTTTGTGCGGGGCTTAGCAGTAGCATCTCCAGATCGGAGGGGAGTGGTGTCTACACAAAGTTAGTGTGTATGCCACAGGTAAAACACGTAATCCAGACATTATAAACAACGCTTACCTAATTTCTGTGTTATTATGTGAACAATTTTAAACTCTACATGAAATGTTCAATTTAATGCCTTGCTACTGCATAGGGATACGCACCCGGGTAAACCAGAAGCTCCAGGGTAAGCACAAGCGATCTGCAATGGAAAGCGCCTCTGCAGAACGCTCTACTCCTGGACCCACAGCTTACTTTTAATTCCACTGTCCACCCTTAGACAACCTGTGCTCCACCTTCCACAGGCAGGTTCTTCAGTTCAGCAAAATGCCCACATTATTTATCACTTTGCATCTGTAACAAGGCCACTCCAAGCAATAAATCAGAATACAACAGAATCCCATAGTAAGGCTGCATAAATTACACCATCTTTGTTAGAAGGAGAATTTTTCTAAGTTAGTCTTAAAGTTGTTCTTGAAAATAGCTCAACAAATATATAAGTAAAACTCTCTTCTGCTTCCACTAGTTTTTAACTTTTCCAAATGCATTAATCGTATTATTTTTGCATCACTAGTTTTTCACATTATGCCACTGGTCAAGGCCTTTAAAAGCAAAGGGGAGAACTATTCAAAATATGTTTGCAGTGTCACACAGAGCCGACCGGGTCAGCACCCATCCTCCTGAAAATTCAGTTCCATCCCTGAGTTAAACTTCCTTCCGAGTGGTAGGAACAGTGCTCTCACTGGTGCTGCTCTCCACAGGACCACCACGGGCTGCTTCTCCCGGAAGCCCAGGCCAGATCCCTGCTCTCCTCCCACACTAAAGTGGCAGCTTGTCACAAGAATTAGAATGTAACACACTGGCTGATCTTTAACAAAACGCATCCATTGTACATGCAGCATGTGACATGTACGTGTATTTCATACGCATACACAGCAGAGAGTTTACTGCATAATTCTAGGCTTCAGACTTCTCGAGATTATCTCTTTCATAGAACTTATTTTTACTGGGCTAAAAAGGCTAATTTATTTTAAAAACAAAAGCAAACACTTTCAGATGATAATGATTGTTCCCGCCTCAGAAAGACAAATGTCTTCCATGTTTATTACCAGGCAGTATATGGGAACTATACTGTCAAAAAGTCACATCTTCAGAGAGAACCATTATCAGAATAGGACTCATGTTCCTACCAAAGACTCAGGAGTGAAACTATAACTGCCAGAGATAATCTTCATAAGACCCAAAGTAAAAAACATTATAAAGTTTATTAGGTGAAGTGATAAAATTATTTTTTATTTATTCAAAAAACATTAGCCAAGTGCCTCTTATGTGTCAGATATTGTAAATCAAGAAAGCACTAAAGTCTAGATTTACTGGATGAGAAATCAGTGTTTACTCTGCGGGATTGTCAGTCCCATGAACGAGTTGCTGGGTCTATAAGAACACAGAGAAGGAGCACCCAGGGGTCAGGAAGTGCTTCCTGGAAAAGACAACAGGGCGGAGCTTTTTTTTTTTTTTTTTTTTAGAGCAGAATATATTTATGGAGGGAAAGAACGTGTCTGTCAGAAAAGGGACCGAAGGCCGCCCGAGTGGGTTGCCCAGGGAACCTGTCTTTTTCGGGGATTTTTATAGAGCAAAACCACGAGGCGAGGCGGGTCCAAGGTGGAGGGATGGGAAATCACAGGTGCGCATGAGGTGGGACAAAGCTATGGTCAGCCAACAAGAGCTGTTCAGGTAAAATTGATTAAATGGGGATCAAATGGGGGAACGAGTCATGTAGCAAGCAGGCTTAAATACAGAGCAGGGCCTTTTCCTGTACGGGGTCGGGTCAGGGGCTCTGCAAGGTGATCACTACCTATTTAGAGTATCAACCTCTGATGTCCATCGCTAGATAGATCTGTGAGTGTGTTGTTTAATCTTTTGTCTTGAGGTTTGGCCCACAGCAAGTACTCTCTCTCCATCTGCAAAGTATCTTGTCTTCCATATAGGCTCCGTCTGCCTGCCTACAACATTCCTAGCTAACTCAGGGGAGCTTTGCCAGGCAAGGAAAGACTGGCTGAATGACAGGGAGAGAGAACAGCTGGGCACAGAGGCACAGAGGCTTAAAGCAACACGCACAACTCACGATACTGCAAGCTGTTCTTCTTTTGGAGGAAAGTTCCATAGTACAGCAGAATCGGGAAAGCGATGAGGCAGAACAGCAGAAGGCAAATCACAGAATGCTTTAAGAGCTCAGAGAGGGAGGAAGGGCCAGGGAAGGGGACAAAGAAAGAATGAAGACGCCTCAGCACAGTGCCCGGTCCGCAGGGGAGTGTGACCTCTGTGCACTGAAAACATGGACTAGAAAATAAAACAAAAGAAGATGAATAGTCCCGCTAATCCTCCAATAGCCACTAAAGAGAATTTAAAACAGGAAAGGAAAATGACATTTTCATTTAAAAATGAACCTATTTGAGTTTGGAGTGAGGCTAATACCACCGTTCTCAATTCAGGAAACAATGTCAAGGATGAACAGATCTGAGAAACACAAGGAGATAAAATGTCTCGTGTTTAGAATTATTTAAAGGGGAAGTGAGATGCGAAGAAAAGGTGCTGGAGCCTAAGAAGATGATGGGATAACACCGGAGACTGGGTGTGAGACGGGAGGGAGCAGAGGAATGACAAACTCGTTTCAAATTACCTCGTGCATTATATTTTCTATGTGTTATCTAAAGACTCTTTAAACATAACGTATATAGCAAGGGTGAGGAAAATGGTGTGGGGGCTCCCCAGGAAATTAAAAGTAGAATCACCACGGGATTCACACCCATTGCAGTAATGTTCACAACAGCCAAGGCGTGCAAGCAGATAAAGGGAAGACACTGCAATATGCCTGCAGACAGTGGAATATTAGTCTTTAAAAAGAAGAGCACCTGCCATGCGCCATGACAAACCTAGAAGACATTATGCTATGTGAAATAACATAAAGATAGAAAAATATTACAGGATTTCACTTATAGGTGAAATCTAAAAAAAGAAAAAGAAGAGAACTCAAACATAAAAATACAGAGGTGGAAAATAAAACAGTGATTTTTGTGGGCTACAAATGCTACAAAGTAGCAGATATAAACTGTGCATGGTAGGGCACACCTGTAACCTCAGCATAAGAAAGGCTGAGGCAGGAGGATCACAAGTTTGAGTCCCACCTAGACAACTTGGTGAGACCCTGTCTCAACATAAAAAAATAAAAATTAAAAAGTCTGAAGATGTACCTCAATGACAAAACACCCCTGGGTTCTGACCCCAGTACTACAAAAACTAAAGGTTAAAAAAGTAGCATACATATAACATGAACAAGGGCTGGGATGTAGCTCAGCAGCACAAGGGCCTGCCTGGCAAGCGCAAGGTCCTAAGTTCGATTCCCAGGACCAAAAAACCAAGAAGAAACAATGATAAGATGAACAAGTCTAGAGGTCTAATGTATAAAATGAAATTTACAGGTAGTAATATTTACTCAGGAGTTTTGTTTAATTTTAGCTGATCTTGCCACCTGTATCAGGGTTTTACTAGAGAAATAGATATGACACAAGATGTACAAATGTATAAAAAGATTACAGGATTGGCTTGTGATGGTCAGGAAAAGAGTCGTATGAGGGAGCATGCAGAGGCCATCTGCACACTGAAGACTGAAGGAATCAGACCAGGGTCTGGAGTTCACTGGAGAGTTCCATGCACGTCCATACCAGGAAGCTGATGAGTCCGCGATGGAAGGCTGAAGGATTCAAGGCAGAAGACGAAGAGCCTGCACTAGAAGCCAGGAGATGAAGTCCAAGCTGAAGGTGAAGACCAGAGCTCTTCCCAGTGAACAGAAGTTCCTCTGTTCTTTCTCATTTCCCTTTTATATGTAGGTGATGATCCACCCTAGGATGGCTCATCTACACCCTAGGGTGTAGAGTTGCTGAGCCAATTGCTGAACCAAGTTTAGTTAAGCTTCTAAACTTCTCAAGTTGACATAATCAATCAACCACTGCACCACCAAAAAAAATAACTGTGAGAGATGATGCACTAAGGTTTCACTCCAGTAACCATTTTGCTACACATATGAATCCTACAACATCATACTGGATGCCTTAAGTATACACAGTAAACTTAATTTTTAAAAATAAAATACTAAAATTAAAATTTTAAGTATGTAGAAAATAATCTCCCATATCATACATTTGACCTAACATGTATTGTGGTTTGTATGTTCATTGTAATTGTTTAGAAAAGACTTTCTGAATTTCTTAGTTATGTCAAGGGCAGTGAAAGGAAATATTTGGACATCCAAAGCTTCATTTATAAAGTTGAAGAAGAAAATTCAACTTTCCTTTTCCTCCCAAAATAGTCACCTGCAGCAAGCTGATGTACACAAAATTCTTTTCTCTTGGCCAGTTTTTTAAATATCATGCAGAAGAGACTTACATTCATCACAAAATTATTTTAAGTACAAATATCAAAGGTGAAAATGCTTTTATTATGTAGCATTAACAAAGCAGCAAAATAGGTTATGCACAGTTTATGCAGTGTTAAAAAGAGTTCACTAAATTTAAACCTTCATAAAACTGAAAAATAAAAAGTGTACTGAGGCAGATACGAAACTCTTATCTCCCAACTGCTTATGAAATGCATTATAATTTATTTATGTGCGGGAAAATGTGTCTTCAGCTGCACTAGTCTCCCTTTGTCTGTTACATGTAAGTTTCGGCACGGCAGGGGCAGTGGTCTGCACGGACTGCATAAGTAAAGAGCTAACACTGGGACCCTCGGAGCTGTCTAAGGAGCCACTCTACCTCCACCGCCAGCTCCTCACAGCTCTGTGAAAGACTAATAATCCCAAGCCAGCAAAAGCAAAATGCTCACAAATCTAAGTCCATCACTCATGACCTGAGGAGGCACAGTTTGCTCCTGTCCGGGACGCAGTACTCACTCTCTTCGCGAACTTGCCCAAGTGCAGAAGTAAGCTCTTCCTTTAAAACCGTGGCTTCCTGAGCAATCTTCTCCCCCTTGTCTAGTAAATTCCAGGTTGCTTCCTCCACTGAAGCTAGAAGGACTCTGGCTCTTTTTGAACATCCTTTTTTCCTGTTGGAAGGATTCTGGGGACAATTTACAAGTGTGGTAACCTAAAATTGGAAAAATACAGGTTTCTCATTAGACAGTTTGCGAGGAGAATAAAGCCTTGAGACACTACAGCCCCGAGGAAGAGGAAGTGTTCACCTTAATACGATTTACTCCCAGCTCTACCGGTGCAACCCTAGTGCTCAAGCCATGGCACCAAGAGCTGCATAACCAGCTATGACTGGGTTCTCAGCTAGCATCTACAGACAGCCTTAGACACTGAACCCTGTCCTTCAAGGATGTTTCATGTGTGTGTCTGTGTGCACTAACTGTAGAAACTTCATATGAAAAAGATACAAAAGCTTTATAAAATAGTCAAAATAGGGAAAGTGGAAAATGAAACTAGAAAATGAAACCCATCTCTTTGTAGCCAGAGACCTAAATTAAGAGGGGTGCAAAATAATTTTAATTAAGCTGGTACAGTAGTAGTCTAAGACCAAGAATAGATATTATTACCCAAGGAGGAAACACTGAAACACAAAACGGGAGAGCAAAGTCCAAGTCCTCACTATGATTCACGCTCTTCCCCTATGCTGTCTTCCTCAAACTCCCGTCTTACTGAACCCCTCCAACAGACTCTCTGAAGTCCCTATCGAAGGGCCTTTCCTGGCACTCCTGTCCCCATCTTCTCTCACTCTATTTCTGCACACCACTTTGTTTTCCCTAAAAACACACAGAGGAACTGGCAATTTTTTATTTCTTTATGTTTATTGGATGCTGCCAATACTAAAAATATAAACTCCATGAAAGTACAGAATGCATTTAGTTCTCCAGCAACCTGAATACTGCACACAGTAAGTGTTCAATAAATATGATGTGTATGGCTTGATGAGTGGGGTAGTTGAAGAGTTTTTTTAATGTCCATATTTTGAATTGTCTGACTATGTTTATCAGTATCCAGGCATGGTGGCGCATGCCTATCATCCCAGCACTCGGTAGGCTGAGGCAGGAGGATCATCGCAAGTTCAAGGCCAGCCTGAACTGCATAGTGAGAGCCTGTCTCAAACAGACAATAATAATAATAATAATAATAATAATGAACATATATTGCCCTTGTAAACTTATTTAAAATAAGAGCAAGTTCCTCATCACCAAAAAGATAAGTGAGATGACTGTGTTAATTAGCTGATTCGATAGCTTTACAACCTGTACATATATCATGACACCAAAGTATAAACCTTAAATATAAAACTTTTTCTTTGTAGATTACCCCTTAGTAAAGCTGTGGAAAAGAAGAAATACATCCTTACAAAAAGTAAGAGAATTATTAGGAAATGAAAATTAAGCATATGTATTTGGAAGCACAAGCTTCACGCAGAAGTTTTCTATGGAAAATATACCTTCTCTCCATTTCCTAATTAAACCCCCAATAGCAAATGAAAGCCTGAAAGTTCTCATGAAGAAAGGGAGGAGAACAGAATGGGAGGGGCAGTACTTGTATTCAGTGTTTAACCCAGAAGACCCAAAACTCCTCCTGAAAACCCTTCCTGCTCCACAACCCCTTGCCTTGCAGAATATGGAGCATTAGACATTTGTTCACTGGATATTTGGATCCACTGTGCAGCTAGAAACTGAGAACTTGTGAGCCATAGAGAAAATATGAAGACAAGAATAATTTTATCTGAACTTCTTTTCTCCTGGTCAGTCACCCTCTGTTTCTTTCCAGTTTGCTTCATCCCGATGCTCATGACTTAGAGTGAAATGACTCACAGCAAAACTTTGTTTCCTTGCCTAGAAAATAAGGAAATCACACTATGCTGTACTATAGTATGAAGGTTAAAGAAGGTAAAGGTTTTTTTAAATGCACAACATGCTGCAAATATTGGTTGCCATTTAATGTGTACTTTCAAGTCTGTTCCCCATATAAATACAGAAAATTGGTTATGGGAGTCCTTTTCAAAGGTACTCTCTCTGGGCCTCATTTTATCTTGCTCCTGAATCCCCCTATGCTAGATATGATTAAGGAAGTTAACGAACAACATTCTATGTGCTTTACAAGCCACTAAGTCGGGCCATGCGTCCATATCATGTGTTACATAAGGATAACAGCAAGCTTGATTTATTATATGGGCTTTTACAAACGCCATAAAGCAAAAATTGCACTGCTCTCACTGTAATTTATACTGACAGAGTTAAAAGATATTTCCCCAGAATAAGACAAGTTATAACACCTAGTTTAAAACTTGTTTAAAATGAAGAAGCATCACTGTCTGAATCGCTCCTTCAGAGCGTTTTCTGAGTGCCACGATTCATGGTGCTTCCCACCACGCATTCCTCCTCTCTTGTTTGAGTCTTCTATGCAGCAAATGCTTTCCACAGAATAGCCCGGGCTTTGAAATTAAAATGAGCATTCCAGAAATACTTTGTTACTTATAACAAATGTCAAAGAAATAAGAGAGAGAGAACATTCCATAAGAACATTATTCTTCCACTTAAAAAATACATTGCAACTGGTAAGTTATTCGCTTGTACAAGTTACTTGAACATATATCTTCTCTTAAAATTCCCCAGTATAATTATTTAGCATTGACTAAACCAGAGTTAAGTGACAGTTTTTCATGATTCATTTTATTTCAGAAAGTAAATATGGCTGGGCAATCTGTGATGAGAGAAAGAAGCTAAATCTTTTTATTTTGTATCCCAACTCAGATAGGAATGTGACCGACTCCCGCTGATGACTGTGATTCACTGCACAGATGATTCTCACCATGGAGGTGGGTTTCACGTGTTACTTGAGAAGGTCTCCCAACCGGCAGCCAGTAAAATTAGCTCTCAAGTTATTCTGTAAAACAATTCATACTTCTCTTTTCCACACAAAACATTCTCTGTTTTTGTAAGGAACTCAAGACTTTTTTGAACCCGCAGCAGAGATGACTCTAATGTAACATGCACGTTCAGGTTTTACTAACTTTACATTTTGTCCCTGATGCACGACCTTCTTTCTGTCTCCCTCTCATACTGAAATCTCCAGGCTTTCAGCTTGTGTTCCATTTCCTCGCTTTGTTTTACTCTATAAATCTGTGCTGGGCCACGAAGATACACTTTCATCAGAACGGAAGGTGTGGAAGAGCTCCTCGCTGAAATGGTGCAAAGTTAGAGTTTCAGGCAATATAAAAGAACAGAACCTCCCACTCTATATTTATGCAAGTTTAAAATTCCTTAAAACCATGTGTATTTTCAATGGCCTACAACAATTATCTGTTCAAGTTTAGAATTCAAAAACTGGCTTTGCCATCTCTGCTACTTCAGGTGTGCTTCTCTAGGCTACAAAGACCCTGACACCAAACTGAAGCACTCAAGGAGTCAACTATCATCAAGTGGAGCCATGCAGACCCCCACTGGGAACCCGCCGAAGGTGAAGTGGGGCTGGGGTTCACTTTCATTTCTTGCATCACTGCAGCAATGATTCTAGCATCTCGACCCCAGCTCTATAGAAAGCGTCTAACACTTAGCTGACACATTTATGCTCTACAACCATGTTCTTTCCCAAATTAATTCTAGTTTTTCTTTTAATTTTACTTTCATTATGGTAAAGGTCATGTTAACAGCAATGTCTTTCTTGTTTATGAGCTAAAGCAATTTGAATTTTAACCTTCCTCCAACAGCTCAAAGGTGCCCTCAGGGCTACTTGTGCTCCTGAATTAATTCTAATTTATGAACTATGTTAATTAGCTAAATGTTCAGCAAAGAAATCAAAAGCACAGAAAAATAAAAACTGTAGCTTAATAAAACCAATAATCTGTCAAAGTAAAAGTTTTCGGCCAGTCTTGCAGAGAGAATATGAAGATGTCGTTTTCTCAAGCCATGATAAGCGCATCTCTTACTCACTTTCTGCCTGAAACATCCCTCAATAACTTAACAGAAGTACTGAGGAAGATCGAAGTGTTGTGAACCCACCAAACGTGAACCTCTAGACCAACAGTCAACAGTCCTCCAAAACCAGACACGATCTTCTTTTAGCTCATCTCAAGCCAGTAAACACTTATCGGGGGCATATTATGTTTAAAACAATACCCCAGGCATTTAGGAAATAAAGATGAGTAGGCTCCAGGATGGTGGTAAGAGAAATACAGAACTAGCTGCAGAATACTAACGCTTACACTTACATAAGTGCAGAGAAAGTGCTACAGAGATTGCAGAAACTAAGTAGCCTTCCAAGACCGTCCCTAAGGACAGAGGATTTTCTACTCAGGGAGGCAGAAGGGAGAGTTACCAAGGGAAGAGAACCATGTCCAAAGGAGTAGAAATAGAAAAGGTTTTTGTCTGAAAGTTGCAGATAGTCAAGTTTAGCAGACTGTGGGATAAAAACAAGAAAGTACATAAGATATAAAAATAGGAAGTAGGTTTCAGCCTAAATATGAGAAGATTTTTAAGCAAGGGAAAGTTAACCCTTAATAAACACTTCAAACACAACATTCTCAAAGTAAAACCCTTTTCCAGGAACCCAACAGTCCTCCACTGTGCCTCTTACCTCAGCTGCTGACATCCCTAACCTCAGGTAGAAACTCAAAGGTCATCTGGGCTCTTCCCTGTCTCTCATCTTCTTCTCCAAGGCCTTGTCACCCGCAGCACAGAAACAGGGCCTCAACTTCGGCCTGTCAATCAATCTATTGTTATTTTCTTTAATGTGTGAGGATTCTGTCTCCTATTGAGTCTTCTATACAGAGGCTCTGGGGAAATCACAACTTTCACAACAGTTCCACACCCCTAGTGGGAGGCATCACTTTCCAGGCCTGACTGACACACACCTGCACTAGGATAAAACCTTCCAGTGGTCACCTACTACCTACAAGAGAGCACCACACACTTGCAGGGTTTATGATGCAGTCTATGCAGAAAGCATTTATTTCTGGACATGGATTAGGGCCCGTTCTGTTTCTATAAGCCTGCTCTGAAACAAGACTTTTAAACTGTATATCAAAATGAAGAAATTGAGCAGGGTAGGCATATTTGTGCTAGATGCCTGACATCATATGGTGTCAGTGGATATGTAGCCAAAACGTTCTGTAGAACTCTTGCTGTAAATGGGCTTTGAACCTCATTATTAACAACACTTTAAGATTTTTTTTAGCATCTGAATTTCAAAAGGCAAATGAGAAACAATCTCATTATGATCATTTCACTGCATTCCAACTGGGAAGCAAGCAGGGTGCCAATGATTTCTCCTTTTGTGGCTGCTTGTTCCTTTAAAATCTGTAATTTTTTGGATAGAGCCATATGGGATGTTCTTTTGAAAGGCTCCTCCTGCCTAGGTGTCTCTGCTGGGAGCTCTTTTATTTCCTCTGTGTCTGAGTCAGAGGCTTTTGACTGTGAGCTCTGCAACAGACGTAAAACTGAATGAACTAGGTTCCAGATTGAGAACATCTCAGGAGAAATGATTTTTCCTGTAATGTGTGTCCTTTTAAGATTTTTTTCCAACTCTTTCCCAATCATCAGTATCTACAGTGCCTGTCTGAGGAAACCATGGATTATATTTGGTTACCTCTTGTAACATTTTTGTTAGATCCTTTTTAGGCACATGAGCCTCTGAGTGTTTAAGCAAACCATGGAGCAGTTTTATTTATTTTTGTTCTTTGGCTGAAAATTTTTGGCCCATTTTACTCCTGGACAAAAATGGATTCACAGCAGGAAGACTTACCCCTATGCCTTGTGGAATGCTTCTCCTCCCTCCTTTCTCCAGGCATCCCTGGCAAAGGCCTTCTCCATCTCCCACACTTTCCACTCTGGGTAGACTTATTCATTCAGGTTAAAAATTTCCAGCCCAAGGATTATACGTCCCTGCTTGGGTGCCACTTATCAGGTTAATAATATCCCTTAGTTATTTTGGGCTGATCGGATCCATGATCACCTGCACAAGTGTACATCAAAGGCTAAATAAAAGACAACTCGGATGATTTCAGGGCTCCAGGAGGATCAAAGCGCTCTCACCGAATTTGAGAATCTCTCAGGGCTAAGACTACAACCTTCTCTGTGTGGCCTGTATTTTTTAGTTACCAAAAGAAGGGAGGGGAATATTCAAGAAGGGCAGAACCACACAAGCACTTCTCCAAGTAAGGTATCGAGTTAATCCACCCAGGAGTGAGATGCCTGTGACTCTAGTCCCTATCTAGTTAAGGTCAGATCCAGGTATCCTTGGTTGTAATCTTGTCTTATCCTTTGAGGATTTCCAGTTTCATCTGCCATTACAGGCTTTAGTACGGGAGGTTCACTTGCTATGAGTCCACCGCCCATCTCCAGATATAGAGCCCAGGTCTTGGACAGACTCACAAGTAAACATGAAAAACCAATTGGTTAATTTAAGTCCTGTTCAGGGCGGCTTTGTCTCCATCAATCCATGGTCTCACTCCTGAGTAGATTTTCATTTCTACCCTCTATTTCTGTAGTGTGACCACAAACTACTTGGGCTCAGAACAGAAAACTTTTGCAACTTCCACCTAGAATATCTTTCCCTACTCATAGCTGCCTTGTATCATTCATGTGATGTTACAGCATCACATAATTAGCCATTAACATACTGCTTCCTCAGCTGTACTGCAATATAGTCTTAGAGGCTGCTTTTGCCAAAAGCAATGACTTTTCACTTGGGCCTGCTAATGTCAGATGAGAAACTAAAAGCTTGGCATCTCTGCCTTAATTCTATATGCCTCCTTCTTTACCTGAAATTTCAGGTGAGATTCCTCCTCAGCCCTGCAGTGCAGACATGTTAATCGCTCGAGGAGTGTCTGTCTAAAAATACAGGCTGATTATCTAACCTCTTTCCTCCTGCTTTGAGCCTGAAGACACCACTGTAAGGACAAAATATCTTCAAGATTCCAAGGACAGTGAGGCTTGTAGGCAGATTATCCATGGTGAGAATAGTGGGAGCAATTCACCTATCACAGGAATTGAGACTGGTCCTGTAGGGAAATATCAAGCCCAAGATGGCTACACTACATCTCAGGCTATGGAAAGGTGACTTCCAGATGGTGTAAAGTGCTAAATCAGCAAACTCCCAGCACAGCCACATCCCATTGTCTCAGTATAAATAACTCATAGAGCCAAGGTCAGTGCTGGCACATAGCCACTATTGTGTATTTTATTATAAACGTGGACTGCGACAAGAGCTATCAGGCTGGCTGGGATTGAGCAGCTGGCTATGGGCTGTGGACTGCTGTAAGCGTACGGCAGCTGGGAGCCTCACAAGTGGCTGGACACTGAGGCTGGCTGGGCTCTAAGAACTGGTGCAAGTGTGTGCAGGTAAATAAAGAGGAAGACCCCGTGTAAGCAGCTGGGAAGCTGGGCAGACACTGAGCTGAGCTGAGCAGCTGAGAGCAAAGACATGTGAAGACAACCCGCGCCTCCCTGTCTCCTCCTCACTCTGCCTCTCTGGACTGCCTGTGTCTCCGCTGGCCCTCCTCAGTCTGAACTGGCACCAGGACAGTCCCCTAAGCAGCAGGAACCCAATGGCCCCCTAAAGTGATAATGGCTACTTTGCAGTTAGCAAGACCTGGAAGAACCAGACCTGCATTAACCAGACCTGCTTAACTGTGTATATTTCTTTCTTTTATCCTTTTTCTATTTATTTCTGGGCTCTATTTCATACCCTCATACAGCACTGAGGATGACTGGCCCCCTTTGTCTCCCGAGTACGACTGTACTGCATAAACTCCTTTCCTTCTTTGCACCATCACTTTTCCAGTTTGATTTTTTGTGTAAGTAGCCAGACCTGGTATTTTGGGACTCCTGCAGTCAGGCGCCATTGGCCTACAACTTGGAGAACAATACCATGAACTCAATAAAGGCAGGGGCCATGTTTAACTCATCCTGAAAACCCACAGCTAATGTACTATACATCACAAATAAATATATAATGTTTGATTTACTGGAAGAAAATTTTAACAAAACTGTAGATTTTAGAAGCCTTAAACCAAGAGTCACAATGTTTGGTTGAAAGTTATTGAGAATTTGCAAAATTTTGTTCATTTAGCAATGACTCACCAGGGTTACTGATAGATTATATGTGGTTTATGAAAAAATATGGGATGAAGGGTAATTATACAGCACGGGCCTGAGCAGGGGCGGGGGAGGGAAGTAGTACCGAGATGAGGAATTGGAGAGGGAGCGGGGCAATCTAGGCCAGACAAGGGCCAGGCATGGTTGGCTTGCCCGTTAGACTTGCTGAAGGAGAGACGACTGTGCAATTCTGAGAGAAGCAGGGGCTGGAGGCAGGTTTCTTATAACCTACTTTTTCATTTTAATAATTCACATACCAGTAGTTTTGCTGATCTTAATAAGATTTCAAAGAACAACAGTTTTTTAACCAGAAATGTAATAAGTTTCCCTAAAGACAAAGTACAACCAGAAAGAAGTTATGGGCTGAGCGTTGAGGCAACATTTAGAGGTAGTATTTCTCAGGACTCTCAACTTTAGACTTATTAACCCTACACTGACTGCTTCCAGGGTACAAAGTAAGGTGTGAAAAACCCAACCAGACAAATGCTGATGCTAAAGTAAAGAGTGACTTGACCTCGCATGCAGTGGTTCGGGCACATTCCCGTGTTCCATTGGTCTGTCTAGCTCAGCATCCTACTTTCGGCAGTGACTGGTGGTAAAATAGGGTCACGACTTCTCCAGTTCTATGTTCCAGTTCTGTTTACTAACTATTTATTCCCTGACAACCATAAAATTGAATGGTCCATGCCATATGCTTTACCAAACACAAATTTATGAAGTTCTTTCTACATTTCACTTCCACTCTTTTGTTGCCAGATTCCTTTTTTTCTCTGTCTACCTTACACCATGAGATATATTTGTAGGGCTCATAATCTCAGAGCAACACAAGTATGATTCGAATGCAGTCCATATGTGAATTAAGTGCTAATGCTCAAACTGATTAGCTTGCATCCATCTCTAAGTCAAAAAAGGCATGTTTGTCCCACCACGTGTGAAAAATATGTACCAGTCTTGAATCTCATTGGTCATCACTTGACTTTTAATGCCCCAAAGTTCCTCCTTTGATATTATGTCTCTTAATTGTGATACATGCCATCATTTAACCACTTCTTTTTATAATGTAAATATGGATAATATTTTGTCACTATTGAGACTTCCATATTCAGTACTGAGCCAAAATGTCTGTTACTATGATTTAAATGTTCTCCATGTTGAAATCTAATTCAACATGGTGAATTAGCAGTGAGAGAAGGGACCTTTCAGAGGTGAGGAGGTCCTGAGGGCTCTTCCATCACTAGTTAGTTGGGTCATTATGACATGTGTGCATTAATAATAAAAGGAAGAAAAAAGTAGTCCTATTACTCTTTTCTCTTCTCCCATCTCTCCTCTCCTTTCATCTTCCTCTTCTCCTTCCCCCTCCCCTCCTCCTTCTTCTCATCCTCCTCACCATGTGAGACCTTCTACTACATTAGAACACAGAAAAAAGGCACTCACCAAATGTAGCCCCTCAACCTCGGGCTTCTCAGCCTCCAGAAGTATGAGCCAAATAAACTTCTTTTGTTCATTATCTGCCCGCCTGTGGTATTTTACTACAGCATCACAAAACATACTAAGATGCCCATTATCCCAAGGGGAGAGCAGAGGGAATGAATGTAACCACTGATTATCTTTGGGTTTTGAAGATGACTATCTTGGTCCTAATCATGAAAACCGTTGAAAAAGTCATTAAAGGAAAAGAAAATCGTCATCTAAATCCCTTTGGCTCTCATCTGGCAAAATCTAGATCTGATAAACTAGATCATAGAGTTTTATGAAGAAAGACTATCTAGTCAGATATAAACCAGGATTGGGAAGCTGAGCTCTCCAATCCTAGGCCAGATGAATTATTGGAAGGAGGAGCTGATTGGTAAAAGAGACAGTTAAGATACATGCCTTCAGTGCCTTTCTCAGGGTTTCACACACTGGGAGCTAAGTTAGCTTCTGACAGTTATGTAGAAAACACTGAATGGTGACAGACTTTGCTTCTATTTATCATTGAAATTCTGGGGAAAAAATAGCTTCATCGCCTTCCCTGTACAAAACTTTGGTGTCTTCACAGTATCATCTTGGCATCACAGTGCAAGTAAGTAGGGAAAGTCCGGTTTATATTTCTTAACTCACTCGTCATTCCCACGGGATATGGATAAGAGCAGATACCCTTTAGATTAAAAGAGCCTGGGTTGAAGACGGCTGGATATCACGCATATACCATACCAAAGTGCAAGGTGATCATTTAGCAGAGGCACAATGATACACATATATCAGGCGCTGATGGGAGAATGTAGTTGAGACTCAGAAAGAAACGTCAACTACCAGTGTGTAGCTAAGGCATCCTAAGGAGTCCCCAAAGCCCTAACCAAGCCAAACAAAAACTGTTTCCAAATTTCACCACCTGTAGGCTACATTAGTATACGCACAGAGATGTCCAAAAGATGTTTCTGCTTGGGACTCAGATCACCAGCTTATACAGCATTCTAGACCAGCCATTCTGGAGCTACAGCCACCAATTGTTCAAAAGTCACTACGTGTATCCAAAGGCCCCATTTCCTATCACATGAGCATGCACAGAACACTCCCACTTCAACCACCTGTTGAGACTGAGCATTCACCAAAATGGATTGATTCTTTTCTTAATTCACACCACCTTATTGGCTAAAATACTCAAAGCATTTATCCCAAACCCCAGTGGGCAGAAGCAAATGAAAGTCAGACCTTTCATAGCAGGTGATTTAGAGAAGGAAGTGTTATGGTTGATACATTGTGTCAACTTGGGGAGTCTAGAAGTTTAGCTGAGTGACTCAGGAGGAAGCTAAAGTGCTTACTGTGTATACATCCTGAGTCTGTGGAAGAGGAGGGCATGGAGATTGTGTGAGAGCTACACACCCCCTGGGTGGGGGTAACCTGTTTACAATGTAAGGGAAGAGAAGAGGCTACTTGCAGCCATTCCTCCCTTTTGCTGGTTGTTTTGCTGTGCTCTGCTGCCATGAACAGTTTGCCCTCTGCCTTGTGCCACTCTGCCTCTGAAGCAGCCAAGTATGGACTGAAACCTCCACAACTGTAAGCTAAATAAACCTTTCCTTTCTTCATTTTGGGTGTCAGATATTTTGTCTCAGCAATGAGAGTAAAGTAACCAAGACAGGAAGTAAGGAGGTGGGTAAGGAAGGAAAAGGGAATAAAAAAGAACCAAGATGCCTTATGTACATGTATATACTCCCAAAGATGAATTTAAATTTCCTGTACAGCAAACATGTATTAATAAAATAAATGTTTAAAAAATGAAGGAACTAAAGTGTACTGTGGATAAATTTGTAGTCCCCTACAAGCACCAAAAAGGAAAGCTACATTAAATGTTGTGTCTAGCATTTGGGTGCATCCTAATTTCAGAAATGTCAAAAATGTGAAGTGGAGAATACAAGCAAATGTATCTAAACTGGAGAAAAATAGTATCTTGCAAGTTAGGGCCAATAATCTAAACTGTCTTTTAAAAACTTTGCAAATCATAAACCATATCTTTTGGACCTTAATTTGAAGAGCATTCAATACTGTGGAAATAGAGGAAGAGAGACAGAGAGAGACAGACAGAGAGAGAGAAACTATAACAAGGCTAAAAAAAAACAGATGAAATACAATTATCAGTCTGGGGCAAGAGGTAGAACCGTGCTCACTGCCTGGACACAATGGCCAGCAGGGCAGTTCTTATATTTTAGTACCAGTGGGGTTTTTAATTGCTGCTTGGTCCCACTCCCAGAGATTCCCATTTAACTGTTCTCATGAGGCCTGGGCACTGTGATTTTTAAATCTCCCCGGGTGACTTTAATTTGTGGCCAGGGCTGGAAACCACTGAGCTAACAGAGTTTCAGCAGTAACAGACATCCCCTGAAGTGCCTGCCTTGTACTCTCCCCATGTGAGCATTGTGTCTCTCGTGGGCCTTGGCCATAAACCACTCTGTTATAACTTGTATGGCAGGACGCTCCCGCTGTGGGAGATACCACCTATTTCTTACCATTCCTTCACCAATGCTGTAGACTCTTTCCAGATGAAAATGGTCAACTTAGAACAGGAGTCTGAAAATTATCACTAAAGTCAAATCTGGCCACTTGCCTACTTTAGAAAATAATTATTTTTTTTGGAACACGGCCACCTCCGTTTGTTCACATACTGCCTATGGCGCTCTTCGTACTGTAACAGCAGGATCATTGCAGGAGACCCTAAGGCCACCAAGGCTGTAACTATTAACTATCTGGACTGGTACAGAAAAAGGTTACCAACCACTAGTCTAGACTCTTGGAGTGTTCAAGCCACAATAAAAGCTACTGAACCTAGGAGGATCCAAAATAGCCCAGGAGAACCCAAGAAGGGTAGACTTGCATTCCAGCAATAGAGACGACTACATCTAAGTAAATATGGGGCTCTGCTGTCCTTTCAGAAAAATGAGCCACAGTCGTTTCCACCACTCTAGCAGTTTCCACTTCAAGGGCAGGTAAATCTGAGCTCATCAATCTACACTACCAGGCAGCCTATGAAATCAGTTTATAAGACAAAGGTCATAACCCAAAGCTAAGTGAGAAATGATGATCTGTGCAAAAAATCTGAACTCATGGTGGAAAAGATGAGCTGTGATTGAAAAGATAAAATATTAACAAAACTGAAAATGATGGGATGTGGTCAAGACAACAGGATAGCAACGGCGGAGTGAGTAGGGAGAAAACCAGAGTGTGACAGAGCAAAAGGACGAGCAGGCAGCAGGAAGAGCTGACGCACATGCGTGGGGCTGACAACTGCCGGCCGTCTCCAGCCCGGGCGGCACAGCATGCTGTAAGCTTGCCACACGTGCCTCAGTTGGACTCACGCTGGAGAAGCCAGTTAGCTATGGGTTTCTCACCCTTATTTTCATTTAAAGAGTGTCTCCCTTTGCTCATTTATTTATTTCTCAAGAAACGCTACCACCTAACAACCTTCCCAGGGGAGCATCTTCTGGAAGTAAAAGAATGCAGGAATTAAAGAATCCCGTTTCTTAGAATCAGCTCAGCTCCACCCTCAACTTTAAAATGTCATTGAAACAGAATTAAATTTATTTCTTCATCCTACCATAAAAATCATAGCTTTGTTATACTTGTTAAGCCTTGGGCCTGTAAGTACTTAAAAGATACTTAATTTACTTTTAAGGACACTTATTCAAATTACAGTTAAAACTCAAATATTTGCTTAAAAATACACAAACATTATACATGTGCAGAATAGTCTTTGAGATTTGTAACCTTCAAGATTAGTTGATATAAATTCTATTGATAGAATAATTAAGAAGGATGCAAAAAGAAGTTTGGAGATTAAGCCAAAGGAGCATAAATAAATGGTCTCATGCTCATTCACAATGACAGAAAACAATCACACACACACACACACACACACACACACACCAAGAATTATTTTTCTAAAGGAAACAAACAAAGTTATATTCTGGGGGAAGAAGCCAAATGGGGCAGCCCCGTCTTCCCCTGGTACCAGCCACTCAGATCTGTATGTAGCACTGGGAAATTAACCCTGTGGGCATTTGGCATCTGTGTGCATAAACTGATGCTCATGACCACTTGCTTTTTGTTTGGTTTTCTGCTCGAGAAGAAAATGGAGTTTTGCTGGGAGTGGCTGTGGCTGGGAGGTTCTCGACAGGAGCTAAGGAGGAACGAGAAACATGGTGCTGGGAGGAGGTAAGATTAACTGTTCATCCCACCACTTGACAGAGTTTGACTCAAAACAAACACCAGGGACAGATTAGAGAAGTGAAAGGGGTGTTTCTGTAAGAACATTCCTGTGACTTTAGGTACAAGCACCACTTTAGGCAGGCCCACGTAACAGAGCAAAGCACAGGGTTGGAATGGGGAGCATTTTGGCTCTTTGGCAGGAGGCCAGCACTGTTCTGTCACCTTGAGGACTGGTAGTTTTGAAGGCACTAGAACATGTCTGCCTTGACTTGTCCATTTCTAGTCTCACGGTGGAAACCGTTAGCTGTCACCTTCCGTCAACAGCAAGGTGAAGCCGAACAACATGAGGCTGTGTAGCAGATGAACTGGTTGCTCTCATAAGTGAGTTGTACCTCAGAGACTCCAAATATGCAGATAGGAGAAAAGCAGGTGAAATATTTTGTAAGAAAATCCCCACCCCACCATAAGTAAGTGAGGATGATTACAGAAACTCTGGATTGCTTCTGCCAGTTGAACTTCCCTTGAATTTGCAGAAATGGTAGGAAACCAAAAAATTAAACCACGTAAGGAAGAAATATCTGGGTACATGACTGGTGCTCAAGGGAACTGGAAATGGCGAACTCCCACGGAGGCTGGAGTATTGTAAATGCATATAGAAATTGGAAATATTTCTTAAAACCCTTCTAACTGGGTGATCTTATTGTACCTGGACCACGGGAGATTGTTCACCCAAATTTGAACGCTTCTCTATTGTCAGTGTGAGTCAACTTTTCTCCTTGTCTCTGCTTCTTTCTTGCATGTCTTTCAGTTTTGCTGCTGATACAACTATTTAACTGTAGTTAGCCTTAACTATCCTTACCTAGCAGTATGCAGTCAACCCCCAAAAAGAGTCTGGGAAGCAGTTTAAGGACACACCATCTCAAAACATGCCAAACTGGAATACTGATTTTCCCAAGTTGATACCACTGGAGGAACTGTGCCTTTAGAAGGAGCCATTTGGCCTGACTTTCCCTACACAGAGCAAGCCATAAAGACTCTTTCAGTGGAGTATGCTTTACGTACCTATGCGGGCAAATAGGCTTGATCACCAGAGACTGGTACTCCGGCCTGGAATGAACCTGAACAAACATGCTCTAAAGTAACCCTTGTCTTCTGCTACCTTCTACATCCCTCCCACTGCATATCTCTTAGTAATACCCCTAGAATTTACTATCCTAGTCCGGATATCCACTTTTTCTGTCCTTCTCTTTAAATTTATTATGCTTTATCTAAAGTATAAAAACATACTTTGGTCATTTCTTCAGACTTCACTCTCTGGTAAAGGTCCCCATATACAAGTAAAGTTCCTAAAGTTCTTATGCTCTTCTCTTGCTGATCAGCTCTTACATTAGCTGAGTTCCTAGATCCAATCAAAAATCCCACACTGGAACTAAGGAGAATTGTGGGGAACCCTTTCCCTCCTATTAATGGTAACAGACCCAATCAACGATCATCCCCCAGAGGCAGTTAACTCTTAGGCCAGAGCACCTCCGAGCACGGGCTCTTTGCCAACCTATAACTGAATGCCACTAGTTAATTGCCTTTCATCCACAATAAAGTCAGCTCTGACCAGGGTGACAAAGTGACTTGAGAGTAGATGGGAGACTTAACAAAAGGAACCCTAAACAGGAAGCCATGAGAAATTAATAGTGAGCAGGGCTCTTCTCCTCTGAGCACAGGTGAGGACTGTGCACCTAGCACCCACTTTGGCCACGTGGCTAGCTTTGACAAAAGGATTGAGTGGAACTAACATAAGTCACACTGAGGTGGACATGTTAAGAGGTCTTGCATGATTCATTGTGTTCTCATGCCCCTGTGACAATGACAGTGGAAGTGCACATCAATGGGGGTCAGTATTAGCCTGGGTCCCCAGTTGTCTTTGCTGAGCAGAGAGCCCAGTCAACTCATATTGGTCCTATAGCTTGAACAAAAAAATATACATTATTAAGCCTCTGAGATCTGGAGATTATCTCCTTACTACCAAATGACCTTACTTATTATACCTGACCTAGGGAAAAATCATACATTCTGAAATTTGAGTCAGTGAATATCAGAGTATACAAAATCTGCCCCTAGGGAAATCCTAGAGAAACAGATAGCGTGGACACAGCAGGGGTAGAAACTGGCCAGAAGGCGCTATGAGAGGTGGGGGTGACATCCTGAGAAATAATGTTTTGTAACTGTTGACCTAACACGTGGAATATATTTATATCACAAAACTTATTTGGACCTTTATTCAAAAAATCCTTAATAAATGGTAAGACATTATAAGAAATTTGTTATTATTTGTATTTTGAAGCATTTTTAGAAAGTCAGTTCATTTAACTCACATTCAACATGAATTTGACACATAGCAAATTATATTTTGTGGCAAATAAGATTATGCATGGTTCTCTTATGTAATGACTATAACATGATCTAGCAGTTTATATCCCCTTCAGAGCGTACACTACATAGAGATGTAAATTATTTTAAGCACAATTCTGCATAAATATACTCTCTGCATTGCATGCCAGCCTTGGATCTTGGAAGTGATAAAGTACAGATGCCCACAGTTGCAATCATAAAAATGTAATTGCTCAGAAAAAATATTTCTGATCTATTGGGGGAATTTATTACAGAGGGATGCAACTGTGTAAGTTATTACATAGAGAAAATGAAAGCGAATGATTGAAATATATCCCAGGTTGAGCATTCCTGCAAAATAACCTAGTGATTTACCTGTGCCCAAGAGAAAAAAAAATAGGCTAAAGATAAATCAGGCTCAGTAGGGGAGACTTTGGCAACTATGAAAAGAGCAGATAAAGATTTATGAATGAATAAGTTTGGAAGTTAGAGTGACATAATAGTCTCCACAACCAATTACTCCAAAAATTAAAATGCAATTTTGACTTTTAGTTACATGCAGAGATGGTGATTTCTGTAGAACTTTGAACACAAAGGACTATAACATGAAGATAAGCAGTGAGGAATGGTTAGTATTTTCAGTGGGACAACTAAATTGGTAACTTTACCTGATAGCAGTGTAACCTTAAAGATAATAAACTTCTATTTGAAAGCTTTTCAGGGTGATTACAGGTTATAGCTTATATTTAAAATAAACCATATAACTATTCAAATTTAACACTCTTTGGAATAGTAACCAAAAACTGGAAGCAACCTAAAAGTCCATTAGTAAATAAATTAATAAATAAAATGTAGGCTGTGTATATACTCACATATGTATATTATTAAGTCATTTTTAGGAAGGAAATTGTGCCATTTGCCAAAACAGATGAACCTGGAGACATTATGTTAAGTGAACTAAGCCATACACAGAAAGACAAATACTCTGCGGTCTCCCCTATATGCAGAACCCTACAAGCAGAGAGTACAGTACTGGCTTCCAGAGGCAAGGGCTTGGCAAGTTGGAAGACTCTGATCAAGAGTACAAACTTTCAATCATAAAATGATCAATTTAGCCAGGCATGGCGGCACACGCCTGTAATCCCAGCACTTGGGAGGCTGAGGCAGGAGGTTCACCATGAGTTCAAGGCCAGCCTGCACTACACAGATCCTGTTTTAAAAAACAGAAGAATAAATTCTGTGGATCTAATGGACAGTGAACTACAGTTAACAATACTGTGCTCTATACTTAAAATTTGATAATAGAATATATTTCAATATATATTAGTTCAATTCCCAGTACCAAAAAAGAAGTTGCCCCCAAAACCTTGGTGGTATGTATGAAAAAGCATAAGAATCTCATATATTGCTCACTTCTTTTATGTTTAGTAATTAATGTTAAAAAAAAAACCAAATTGGTGTTGAAATGTATGTGCAAAGATGTTCAGCACAGCAATGTTTATAATAGCAATTCATATGTTCTGTACATATGTTACCTAAACACCCAAAAATAAGTCTACATAAAAACAGTAATAAAGCCGTATCATACATAACTCAGCAGCAAGTTTGTTTAGAAAATATAAAAATTTTTAAATTATAAATTATAACAAAACTATAAAAATATCACCTTAAATGGAAAAGTAGGCTAAAATCTATACATACAGCATTCTTTCCACCTTGTCTATATGTGTATTTTATGTTTACATAAAGGATATACATTATTTATATTGTAAAGTACTAAAAATGGAAGAAAATCACCCATAATTTTACCATATTAAAAGTAAATATAACAAAGCATTAATGGTTAGCACTTTGTGGTAGAATTGAAGTTTTTTTTAATTCTCTTTCCCCACCTCTCTCCCTTAGATTGTTTGCCTACTTGTGTCTTCCAATTTTTTCAAAGAACTTTATCAGAAAAATAATAAATAAAGGTGTAGTGGATTGACAACTGGCGGTCAACTTATGACATCCAGCTGAACTGAGTAAGCGTGGTGCTGGCTGTGGGAAGCCCACCTGAGGACTGTTGCCAGCAGCACAAGAGGCAGAACTGGAGAAGAAGTTAGGCTGTTGGGAGCTGGTAGAAGCTGTAAGGAGTGGTTGGTTCTTTTGGAGGAGCTCGTCATGCTGGCTTTCCTGCTGAACTTGGATGTTTTCATCTTCCAAGGAGCTTGGGACCTCATTGGCACTGAGAATGAATTCAGTTCACTTTGGGCAAATTCTAGTGCTCACTTTGAGCATTGCTTTCTGGCTCTGGAGGGGAAGGTGCACTGCTCAGTCTCCTGGAGAAGTTTGTCACACTAGCTTTCCTGGTGGGAACATGGATGTCCTGATCATCAGAGGAGCTCAGACCTCACTGCTGCTGAGGATGGCCATGGCACTTTTCTGGGAACCTCTGTTTCTTGCTTTGAGCATTGCTTCCTGGCTCCAGTGCAGACCCCTCAGCCTTCATAGCATAGATCCTTCATCCTGCTGGCACAGACTTCCTAGATTCCACCACTGACCTTCGTGCCTTCACAGCGCAGATCCGTGAAACAGACCTACATGAGATGTTGTCATGGGCCCTAGGCCTCTAGCTGGACTTGGGGGAGGCATTGTTATGGGTTCTAGGTCTTCAACTGAACTCATGCAAGACATTATCACAAGATCCAGGCCCTGAGCTGGATTCCTTGGTCTTTAGTGTGTGGACAGATTTCCTATTCTCTCTTGTATATGATTATTTGGATGACTATTATAAATAATCTTTTTTTAAATTTTTTTATTTTTAAATATAAAGAATGAAAACATTAACAAGCAGACATAAACAAAACAACACCCAAACAACAGAAGCAATACAGAATTTCAGACAAGGTGATAGGAAATTAACAACGGTTGTTGTATTATATATTGTTATCTTCAAATTGGTTACTCAGTTAAACAAATATAGGCCTGTAATAAATAATCTTATAAAATGCGTGTCCCGTATTATATTGTTCACCTTGCAAAAAACCCTGAGCCACCACAAAAGTCTTTTCCTTTTTTCCTCTTCAGCATAAACCATTCTGTGGATAACTTAGACTGAGACTTTAATGGTGTCTCAGTAGTGTCTCAAGGACCATCAATACCAGTTTCTTACCAGATGTTAGTATCGTTAAGACTGCCAAAGTTAACAGTGAAGGTATCATCATGAAGCCCAGGTTTAGAATTGTCTTCCCAGCAGCAGATATCAATCTGTACCAAGTGAAACGACGTGCAAAGTCTGTTCTCAAAGGCACTCCCCTTCCTACTACTCACTTGACAGAGAGTACTGGCAGGACGCAGAACGTTTTCAAATGATCAGATACGAGGTCAATGTAGCTCCTTACTCAGGTAAACCTTGAGTGCTCCCAGTCTTTAGGAAAGACATAGGAGGTATGATACAAAGTAGATCTAAAGGGGGTTCCCTCACAACTTTTGGGTTATGGATAAAAATTTAAGTCTTTACCACCGTATCATTTGCTTCAAATTCCGCTTTAAGAAAATCCAATACATAAAATCTGGATCAGATAATCACTGTGTATATTATTAAAGGATTACTCATTTTATAAAAGATATTTAAAAAGAATTCCTCTAGCTCCTCTTCTTATACACTTCAGTATTTTACAGGTAGTTTCCTACTTTACAAATGAACCACTGTCATGGTTTGTGTTTGGATGTCACCCCAAAGCCTCATGCAGTCAGAGGGCTTCCAGAGCGGTCCAAAGCTGGGATTATGCATGTGAGCACTGCACCCACCCTAGGGTGGGTAACCTGGACGTGGTATAAGGGAGGGAAAGAGGCTGCTCTCTACTGCTCCTCCCCCTTTGGCTCTTGTTGCTTTTGCTCATTTCTGCTGCCATGAACTGTTGTCCTCTGCTGTGTGGGACTCTGCCTTGAAGCCAGCTGAGTATGGACTGAAACATCCACAGACTTTAAACTAAATAAATCTTTGCTTCCTTAATTCAGGGCATCAGGTGTTTTGTCTCATCAATGAGAGAAAAGTAACCAAGACAGCCACCTTGGACAAGCACTGGATTCTTTATAAAATAAACATGGCTGTAGCCACACTTCCTGCCTTGCTCAGTGTTCCTTACTACCAAAACGATAATTTCCGTGAAGAGAGTTTGAAGATTGCGTCTACATATCTACATTACTCTTGCTGCTAAAAAAGAATCTAGGAGAAACTGTCAGAATTTTATTATGAATACTAAACATGGGCCAGGGATATAGCTCAGTGGTACAGCGCCTGCCTGGCAAGCACAAGGTCATAAGTTCAATACCCAGTACCCTAAAAAAAAAAAAGAACAGATTTTTTCAATTTTAATATTTTACTTAAAGGACCATTTTAGAAGACATATCATATATAAAAGTCAAGTCTTTCCTTGGATTATTGTTTTTTTCCATTTTTTAAACTACTCTGCAGTAACTGCCCATAATTTCCATGGTTTTCATACCTGGATTATGAGCGGCTCCAGTAATTTCTCGACAGTAAACGTTTGGACCTGCAGATCCTGAGGGTTGGTATTCAGCGTGACTGGTGCTCCAGCCGACATGTCGCCTGTTCACAAACACACAAAAATAATGCTGATGAGTAAAGCAAGACATATTTTAAAATGGGGCACTCTGAAGTTATGGGGCAGATGAAATGTGTATTCAGCACCCTTTCCTGATATCAGCTATAGGCCTCAGAGAATAAGGGTGCCAAGCCCACCACCCAAAAAACAACATAACTGTTTAGAGACATTAACAAATTAATCTATGCTAGTAAAGTCATAACTAAATTAAAAACCTATCAAACAGGCTTGCATTTGACCAACAGGTTTATGTGAAAAGAACTGTCAACTTGATGAGCCCTATCATCCAGCGGGCAGTCCTTTTACTTTCATGAAGTCATATTACTGACACAGCCCCACACACTTTACCCGTTCTTATTAATGATGACATAGATAAGAAACCAGGTAGAATTTCAGAAGTGCTGTTTCTACTTGCTTTGTGGGTGTTTATTTTAAGGTTTTGCAGGAAGTTCGGGGAAATTTACTTTCCTATGTAGAAATTAATATGAATCAGTGTAGATGTTCCAAAAAAGAGCAAAGCAGCCAGGGATATAGCTCAGTGGCACAAGTGCCTGCATGGCAAGCACAAGGTCCTGAGTTCAATTCCCGGTGCCTTAAAAACACAAAAAAAAGTAGTGCTGAATGAACTTTGGTTAATTCAAGAAAGACGCAAAGCAGCCATGCGTGGTTGTGCTCACCTATAATCCCAGTACTCTGGAGACAGAGGCAGGAGGATCACTGTCAGTTCCAGTCCAGCCTGCACTACAGAGTGAGACCCAGCCTGAAAAAAACATGCAAAGAAAGATGAAAAAGATAGCAAAAAAAATTATAGACTCAAAAAAAGAGAAAAGTCCCTGAGAAGGCTTTGATATGTGGGCAAGACAAATAAGAAAACAATAATAATTACAAGCCATCCTTTGAGACGTTAACACCATCTTTAAGAGTCAGTTTAAAGAAAAATTGTTGTACCTGGAAAGTCTGGTGAGTGAAATAAATCAGAACACACAAGCTTAAATACTACCCATAATATTACCCTGTTAACATCAACCTATTCACAGTCAGAAATCAACTAGCAAACACTTACTGAAGGTGCACAATAAAGATTACACAAAGGGTTAGCAGCATACAGCTCTCCTAATTATACCTGGACCAATTTTTAAAAACAAAAACCTTCAAAACTTTTTTAAAAAGCTATAAAACCCTACATATCTCAGAAACATGCATCTGACAACACAAAAACCTCTGGCTTAGCCTCTGCATGTCTTCTTCCATAGTCATCAGTATTTTCAAGCTAAGGGAAAATACAAGTCTGCCCGCAGAAGCATCCCGATGCCTTTATGATGCCCGTGTAAACAAAACTGCAATTGTACTGTTTATCTTTGTCCATTTATAATTATAAGTAAGAGCAGCTCTCTTTTTAATGGATTAATTGGCTGTAAATGGACAGATGGATGGATGATGGATGGACAGATGGATGGATGGATGATGGATGGATGGACAGATGGATGGATGGATGGACAGATGGACGGATGGATGGATGGATGGATGATGGATGGATGATGGATGGATGGACAGATGGACAGATGGATGGATGGATGATGGATGGATGATGGATGGATGATGGATGGATGAACATATTTCATAGTGTCTCTTTTATCCAGGATCAATTCCTTCATTTCTCTGCTTAATTTTAATGATTTCCAGGCAGAGAGTTACTCTCTTCCCTATAGCTATCTCCAGCTCCTAAGGGATATACCATAATGTCAGGGTAGAGTTCACGTTCCCTCCAGATTTCCTCCCCTGAAAGTCTGCCACCACTTTCCTCCGGCCTTTTTCACCTACCCCTGCCCTAGTTCCATAAAATCGCACCTCTTTGCTGATCCACTTCTCCCACTCTGCTGGATATTCCCCCCAAGACCTACACAGGTACCACTGTGTATACTCAAAGATATTCATGGTCTCTGTCTGCACCTATGGGTAAATGAAAATATTCGTGCTTCACCAAGGCCCTTCCAAACTGTATACCTAATACACATTTAGAGAGAGACAGAGAACCAACTGCATACCTGATACACATGCAGAGAGAACCATCCTCATTAACTATTCCTTGATATGCTCTAAGTCTTAGATTAATAGCATAATTTGTTTAAACAAAAAATAGAGACACTGTAGGGTTTAGAAGACTTACTGCTCTTCACATGTTGTTATATGACTATACTCCACTGCACTCTTAATATAAAAATGTATATATGAATTATCCTTGAGAAAAATAGGCATCTTTCAAAAGGCTATCCCAGTGATTTAATACAGTATTTGTACATAATCAAATAGTGAATTTCATACATACTTATAATCAAACATAATATTTCTAATTCTTCCATGTGTCTTCAGAAAAATTTAATATTAAAACAGAGATAATTACGCTGAAAGTCTCAAAGGAAATAATTATGATAAATTTAATTATTTATAAAAGCATTTAAGTACAATTATATTATCTAAGGCTTTCCATACTATTAAAACCACTAAAGCACACTAATCACACAGTATCAAAACATTTTCTAGTCAACACAGGAAATTATAATAAGCAATTTGAAGGGGTAGGAAAAGGATAATTTACATATCAAGTGTCCTTGGTTGCACCAGCCATGTTTTTAAATAGCTGTCTTATGTATCTGCTGAATAAAACCTAGAGAAAGTGTTGATGGTTTTATGCAAAAACCACCATCACTGTTGACTGCAGAGACAGACTCCATCTTGTGAAACAAGCACATTTCCAGTGACGTTCTTGCTGAACATGACTCAGATGCCTGCGTGGTGTCTCCCTGCTGTCTTCACTACAGTCCGCTGTGGTCTTACTGTTTTCTACTATTATAAATCACTTACAAAAAGGATATCCCAGTCCTTTATTTCCTAAAAGTCATTTTGCTTTGATAAAATAATCATTCAAACTGTCTTCATTAAAAATGTTATTCTACTTCTTTTCAAATCAAAGTATGAGTTACTGTTATCACATGATACATAAACACGTGAATTTATTTTATTATTTCATCTGCTTCCTATAATCATGAACACTCTCTTTTTCTCAGCTAGTCATCTAAAATATGTGAGACATGATTTAAGAAAGGATTCAAAGACTACTGCAAAACATTTTCTCTCAAAAGCACTTCTGGGAGTAAAAAGTTTTGTTTAGGTTTGCTTTTGGTTTTGGATCAGTTTTCAACTGTGCCACTGACAGCTTTGACCCCTTCCAATAGTGGCAAATCTAAATTGACAAGAAGGGTATCCCTGTGATCAGCTGAATGCACAGCCTACAGCGAACTACACGATCCAAGGTGCGCCTTTCAGTGCATGACCGTGGGGTTCTATCAAATGAGTGTCCACAAAAGGGCATCTTGTTACCCTGCTTATGACAGGTGCTCTCTCAATAAAAATCAAGATTGCTGACGTTGTTCTGTTCTTTCATCTCTGGGACAAAAGCAGAGGACATTGTTGTGATCTAAAATAATATTTAAATGAACCTTCACAGCCTTTAAAAACATGTCACTTCACTGTGGAATTCACTATAGTTTCCCAAGCTACATTGAACACTAGATATTGAAAGTAAAGAGGAAAGAAATAATGATAATAAAAATTATTCCCATCATATGTAATCCTTTTTAGAAGAATATTTTTCAGCCAATCAATAAAAGACAAACCTAATTTAACCAAGGTATCTTCTAAGTCTATGTTCAGGTCTTTAATACATATTAAGTATAGAAAATTATTCAGTTCATTTTTCTATGTTAAAAAGTATAATACATCAACAAGTTCTTGAAGAACCTTGGCTACACGTAATTATTATTCTTTGAATAAATTCTGTTTCTCATAAAAATCTTTCTGATCTTTTGCATCTGTCCTGTTCAGTAATCTTGATTGATTGGAGATCCGGGCAATAAGAAGCAGAAAACTGCAGAATTTTACAAATGAAATTGAAACAAGGTCAAAGTCTGACAAATTGTTACCAACCTCTTACAGCAATGCCACAACATGAAAAAAAATGAAACACTGGCTAACGGTGGGTGTTATATTCCAAGACATTTGCATTTTATAGCCTTTGAAACCTTGAGTTAGAGAGTGCCGCCCAAACACTCAATAATACCACCTTCTACAGCCTATTTCCAGCAGTGCCCCAGACTCAGATGAGCAGAAATGACGAGGCTCACTCTACCATTAGATGCTGGTGATTACTTTTGTAAAGTTCTTTCTTAGATGAATTGAAACAAATCACTTTTTAACTCCTATCCAATAGAGTTGGACTTTACAAAATGAGAGACGCATAGGTTTAGAGACAGCATATAAAGAAGGAAAGCAAATCTCTTGGGAGTAGACATCTCCAGGGATAGAACTCAAGACAAGGCAAACCCACCACAGGAGTCCTTCCCTTCTCCCCAGACTGTCTTTGTCCACTATGTTTGAATTTTCACTTTATCCTTGTTTGAAACTGAACTGATACAAATTTAAAATTAACTTAGTTTAATATACATTTAATTTTTTAAACACAGTTAAGTGAGAATTCATAAGGGATACACATTTGCCTTATGTTAGTATGAACTATCTCATCCCATACAACCTGTGTATATTCCTAATGACAGCACACACTGAACTGCATTTTGGTCATGCCTTGGCAGTGAAGGAGAAGCATGTTAAAATCACTGAGATATACAGAGGTCAGTGGAAAACTTCACCTTCTCCCACAACTGGTTGAGGGATTACTATTCTCTCACAAACATTAAAAACCTTTTCCACCCAATTTCTCCTTCCTAAGTAATGCATGGCCTCTCTTGTCTCCAGAATCCAGAGATGGGACTTCTTTCAATAAAGCTATAATTCTTCGCATAAACTGATATGCTCTTGTGGGGTGAGTTGAAACCTCACTATCTGAAACAGAAATCCTATGGAAAAGTCCCTAATGCAAAACATTTAGCATTTTTTTCAAATAAACTTGTAGGCTGGGGATATAGCTCAGTGGAATAAGCGCTTGCCTAGCAAGTGCAGGGTCCTGAGTTCGATCCCCAGTACTGCAAAAAACAAAACAAAAAAAATAAATAAATAAATAAATTAAATAAACTTGTAACACAATTTATAAGGTGATGGTTAATTCTTCTTTAAAATTATTAAGTTCCATGATAAAGTCATGTTTATTTGATTGGTCTACCTTTATAAATACCTTTCACTTATATTGTTCAAGTCTGCTTTCCAAAACCTACTGAAAGCTCAAGGTTATCAAATATTTGTGAAAATAATTTCTATTCATCCCTAAATGCAGATTTTCACTTTGTCCACCTAACAGTCCTTCCTGTAGAATCTGAGCTTCATTCTTGCAAGTCAAAAATTGATTCTGGAGACCCAACATATTAACAGCTCTTCTCAGTTTCCTGTTATCCATTCATTTATTCAGTATAACTTCTAGGGGTGCTAGTGAGGTCACTGCACAGGAGAAGGCGAGGCAGGAAATGTGAATTTGACTCTCTTAACCAATCTCTTTCCATGTATGAAATGATCACCATTACAGCACATATCCAAATGCCACCCAAAGCCGCATGTGCTCATACGTGGGGCTATTGAGGGGTGACGGAATCATGGGGGTGCAACAACTGAATACAATGTGAGGACCCGGGCCTGGTCAGGAGGAGTGGGTCACTGGGCTGTGGTCCAGCAAGGTTGTATCTCCCTTCCTGTCTCCTCCCTTCACTGTCTGCCCCAGCTGCCAGGATATGAACAGCTTTTCCCTGCCAGTTCTCTGCACTCTGCCTTCCTGCCTTGAAGGTAGCCAACTGTGGAGCAAAAGTCTGAGCCAGAATAAACGTCTTCTCCTTTAAGTCGGTGTTGCATCCTAGCAAGGAGGAAAATGACCAAAACAATCAGTTAGTAAACACTTTAGACATGATTTTAAACCAGTCTGCTCTTACATGAAATAATCTACTTTTTTAATTTGTCAAGAAAATATTCCACTGGGAAGCTTTTCCAGATGTTTTACTGAAATAATTCTATGCTTCCTATTAAGAATTCAATTTCCGGGGCTGGGGATATAGCTCAGTGGAATAAGCGCCTGCCTAGCAAGCGCAGGGTCCTGAGTTCGATCCCCAGTACCGCCAAAAAAAATAAATAAATAAGAATTCAATTTCCTAAAAATATCTCATTGTACACATGTTGTTCCTGGAGAACCCATGCTGACTACTAGTAATTAATGACATTTATTTGTATCTTAGTTTTATTGTTCTACAGTTTGGTACCTAGGTGTCCAATCTAGTTTCTGATAACACCTTTTCTTTCTATTTTGAAAATAAGTATATTTGCCTTTCCCTGTTATTCAGCTAGAGATGATATAACAAATGCAGCGTAGACTGGAGAACTTAAACAACAAACATTTAATTTCTCACAGTTCTAGAGGCTGGAAAACCTGTGACCAAGGTGTTGGCAGGCCTGGGGCCTGCTTTCTGGTTTTCAGACAGGGCTGTCTCACTGTATCCTTAGATGTTGGGGAGCAGAGACTATTCTGTCTCCCTATACAAGGGGGTCTTCGTCTCCTGACCTAATTACCTCTGAAAGACCCTACTTCCGCATACCCTCACCTTGGGGGTCAGGATTGCAGCACATGAGTTTGGGTAACTACAGAGTCCACAAAAAAACTGTGTATACATTTCAAGAAAAGAAGAATAGTATGATGTTTCTTCAATAGATGGTGTTACACTTGTACTGGGGCCCCTTAAAGGATGTCATATGTTGCAGAAAACCCACTACACTGCTGGCCTTTACAGAAGAAATTGAAAATGTACCCGCAGCTATCTCAATGACCGAGATTACCCAAGAGCAGTTCACTGTACAAATAAATGCCTGGAAGGTAATGGCACCACTTTGAGCACCTCTTGTAGTTGTAGAAGCCAAAGGTAACTTGTATTAATCACATGGATGTCTCAGTAAATTTAGTATTAAAGTATTTATACAAGCTTTTCCTTTCCTGAAGTGCGTATACCTTTTTGGTGGACTCTGTATAACATAAAACTTGTACAATAATTTCTACACAAACTGTTTTCCAAGATCACCCCACCCCCACCCACACTCCCACCTCTCTGCTCCAACCATCTGTTTGGCCGAACAAGAAAAGACACAAATGCTCTATTCACTTGGTAGCAAAAGAATCTAAGGATTGTCTGAGAACCAATAAAATCATGAGATTGCCTGATGTTGTACATAAGGAAGGAATTCTTTTCAAGTGCTATTTTTATGCTTTACAAATACTTTCCCTAAGTTTATTCAGAGAAAAGCAACCTGTGCAAGCCCTTCCACCCAGCCTTCTGGTCAACTGTAAGAGTCAACGCGATGAGAATGCACATACCCCTAGGCCCGGGGCAGCAGCCATTTATCCATGCATCTACTCAATTTATATTTATTCAGTGTCTGCTCACTGCAAGTCCTGGGGATCTTGAGACCGTAAATAAAAGCAATAACAAAATTAAATCATGTAGTATATTAGAAGATCACATGTTATATTAAAAAATAGAACAAAGTAAGTGGGGCCAGGTGATAGAGCAGTAGGGAGCAGGCCTCAGTATTAAATGAGAGCGGGACCTCACTGAGAAGGGAAACTTTGAGAAGAGTTGAAGAGTGAGGAAATCAGCCAGGCAGACATACTTGGGGGAAGAGCCCTGCAGGCAGATGTAGCAGCGCAGAAGAAGCCTGTACTGGAAAGCGCAGGTGTAGGGAGCAGTGACTCTCAACATGTCGTTTTTAAGATAGAATAGTTTTAGCCTTAGTACAAGCCTCAAAATGTGTCTTGAGAAGCATCCTGGAGGGGTTGTGAAAGTTAACTTTACAGTCCTGACTTTGCCTGGGAATGCTTCTCTAAAGACAAACCTTGCCTGGTTGTTTCATCCCTTCCCTGGCCCTACATGAACACTGTAACCATAAAGGAAATGTATGGTTAGCTAAAGGGGAATATATGGAATAGAGCACAGGAAGTATATATCATTGTGGTTGGGCTCAAGACCGGGGCCTGAGCTGGGCATTTCTTATTCAAGCTGACACTGTAGAAAACTATCATATCCCCTTCCCTGTATGGTCCCAGGAGCACTAAAGACATCACATTACAGTGATATAGGCACACACATGTTTATCACACTACAACTCATAATAGCTAAATCTTGGAAGCATCCTATACATCCATCAACAGATAAATGGATAAAGAAGACGTGACATTTATACACAATGGAGTACTACTCTGCCATGAAAAGGATTAACTTGCATCATTTGTAAGACAAGGGATGCACCTTAAGACAATAATGTTAAGTAAATAAATCAGATACACAAGCTTAAGCACTGCAGAGCTTCTCTCATAAATAATTTAAAGAGGAAAATAAGGGTGGACAATAGGAAATGGAGGTAGATTTTTCACAAATGGAAAAGAAATCTAGGAATGAGAAGTTAGACATGCTAGGTACAGGCATCAAATCTCCATGACAAATGCCATCACTATGTACTGCAACATGTACTAATGAAAAAGAAACACGATGTGTTTGAGAAAAGCAGTATCTGTATGGCAGGACCACCAGTGATACAGAGATGGATATGTATCTGTATGCAGTGTGATCAGAAACATATAGTGACTGTTTAAAATTTTTTGATTATTACAGTGAAAGACACACTGACATTAATCCCCCTCAAAATACTACTCCCAGCTTTGAGCGCACTTGTCCCATCGTTACTGCCACTCTCTGAAGCCATTATGGAAGTCTGCTTTCAGGGCACGGGTGCAGGGTCAGGGCTACTCAGTACGCTGAATTGATGCACAATGTTTACTTTTGTATTGATTTCTTTTCAGAGCAGCTTCTCCCTTGATAGTGCAGGCTGGCCTTGAACTCACTGTGTAGCCCAGGCTGGCCTCAAATTTGTGGCAATCCTCCTGCCTCAGCCCTTCAACCCTGAGTGCTAGGATTACAGCCATGCACCACCACTCCTGGCACAAAATGTTTACTTTTTGTGGTCATTTTGCATTTAGAGAAGAGTCAGAAGTCACGCTGCACCATAACCAGTGAGTGATGTGTCTGTCTTTCCACTGAATGACATGTGCTGCATTTTTTATCATACCTCATAAAGGCATTCAAAAAAGGACTTCCAGAACTGCTTCAGAAAGCAGCAAGGGGGCTGGCAGTGGGGGCACACACCTGTAATCCCAGCACTCAGGAGGCTGAAGCAGGAGGAGTGCTGTGAATTCAAGGCCAGTCTGAACTAAATGGCAAGACCCTCTCTCAAAGACACAAAACAAACAAAAGAAAAGCTGGCAAGAATGATGAGAGAAGTGTGCTCAACATAGGGGGTTAGTGGCAATGTGTCTTTCACTGCAGTAAGTGTCAGTGTAAATATTACACCTCATATACATATATATATATATATATATATGAATCTAACCTTTATTTCAATAAATCTACTTCTAGAAATTTACAAAATGATGCATGCCCAAGACAATTCACTGTACAATTTTTGTAAAAAAAAAAAAAAAGTTTAAAAACTTAAAAAGAGGAAAAGAAGGGAGAGAGAAAAGAGGGAGTTGTGGTTTATCCACACAAACTGATGCCGCACAGCTCTGAAAAGGAATGACATTTCTGTAGACTTCTATGGCGTGATCTGCACACCACAGTAAGACAGCAAAGTACAGAGCAGTGTTCACAGCATGCATCCTTCATCTAAGAAGGGAGCATTTCACATACACTTATACTCTCGCTTAGATGTTCAAAAAGAAACCACGGATTGATGAAAATCTGTTTAAATGGCTGTCCTTAAGAAAAACAGTAGCACAGACAGAGGAGAATGCTACTTTGACTTTGTAACCACATAACTCTTTTACATAATTAAAAACAATTAGCTCACAAATCAATTCAAAAAATCAAACATAAAAGAAAAACTTTAGTCATATTTCAAGCTAACAACATATCACATAGAAATGAACAATTTCAGCAACATCGAATGTCTGGAACAGGAAATAGACAAAGTGAACCCGGAATTCCTTAAACTACAAGGCAAAACACACTGGAATTTTGTCAGAAGCTCAGAAGCCAAAGGATTCTTACTAGCCTAAAGTGGGAAATTTTGAATATCAAAAAGAATGAATATTATAACAGACCATAGCGTAGCTAATATATTGAAATTGGTTGAAAAACAAAAATTCATTGGTCACCTTTTAGAGTTGTTAGGGACACAGTGGTATTTTCTGAAAATAGTCAAATAATGGAAAATAACCAAGCACTTTCCTGGTTTTCTGTATGAATTACTCTATAGGATAACGACATAACGGAAAGGGGAAGAGTTCTCCTTTGTACACTAATTGCAAAGACTCAAACTATCTAAAAATTATGGCGCAATAAAGATTGTTGTTTCCAACCCCTAACATAAGATCTAAATAATGATCGTCAAAGCAGGAAAAATCATTAGCTGAGTGATTAACCAGCACTGTAAGGACTGCACTGACAAAGACCGGTCGATTTTAACCTCACTCATGCGAGGCCACCCAGATTCTACACTTCTTGATGGGGTGCAATGAAAGTAGATCACACCACTGAGGGATCGTTGCCAAGAGCAGAATCTGAATGCAATCAAGCCTTGTTTATATCTAATTATCAGTTTGTCAAAGAGAGGAATCTATTACATGACATGAACGGAGGCGATCGCTCAAACCCCAAATGTGTGAAATCCAAAACAAATAACTTGGGGGAGGAAAATTATTATAGATCAAAACAAGCACACAAAATGTATGGATCTTGGATTCTGATTTCAAAATCCAACTATAAAAGACATTTCTAAACTTTGAAAATTGAGTAAAGATTTTATAATAAGAATTACTGATCATTTTAATGGCTATAAGGTGGTATTATATTTTTAAGTTCTCTCTATTAGCATAACGTTAATGCAAACAACTGATACTCAGTAAAGATGCCAAAGAAACTTAATGAAGAACACAGTCTTCTCAACAAATGGACACAAGGGCAAAACAGGAACCATGGCCTTATCATCACGCTACATACAAAAATTTATCTCAAATGGCTCATGGAGCTAAGGGTAAGCTCTAAGTCTGACACTACTAAACTTCCAGAAGGAAACCTTTGTAACCTTGGTTTACACACATACACACATATGCAAGGTTTCTTAGATGCAATACCAAAAGCATGATCCACAAAGGAATTATTCACCCCATGACCCAAGAGAAATACAAAGACAGGTCCATACAGAGACCTGTGTAAAATATCCATGATGGCTTTATTCATCACAGTCAAAACTGGAAACAACTCAAATTTTCATCAATAGGTAGATGAACCATTTGTAATATAATCCTACCATCACACATGCAAGAAAAACAGAATAAGCTGTTGATATAGGCACAATACGAGTGAACATCAACAGCCTTACACAGACGGAGGGTCAGACATAAGTGCGCACTGTAGGATTCCACTGGCATGACATTCTTAAGGAGGCAATATAGAGGAACAGCTGTGCAGGTTGCAGAAGCCAGAGCTAAGGAAAGTTTTAGGGTGACACAGCTATTCCATTGTGATAGTAGCAGTTATACAACTGCATGCAACTGCCAAACTCATCAGGTTGTAAACTTTAAAATGGTGAACTTAACATATGTAAGTTATTTCTCAATAAATTTGGCTTTTAAAAAATCTTCTCTGGCCCAGGGCCACTTGGTTCAGTGGTAGACACTTGCCTATTGTGCATGAGGCCTAGGTCCAATCCCCAGCACTGCCTAAAAAGAGACACCTTTCTATTCATTATTTGTCCCACAGATATTTTCTGGCAGAGAAAATATTTTTAGGTTATTTCACTCGCTGTATGATTACCGGTAGTTGCTGACATCCGCCGGCTCTATGAGCTCTTGAATGGGTCTCAGATTCTCTGAGCTAAGGGTTTTGAAAGTTGTGTAGCTCTCAAGCATCTTGGTCCCCTGGTACGTGACTTGACTGATCTGGTGCCTAAGACTGATTTATTTCTCAACAATGTTTCCTTCCTATGTGCCCAGGCTTTCTTCCATCACCCCCTATACCCAATAAATGATGTGCTATCCCTTGGACTTACATCTTCAGCAAAAACTCTACATCAACTCACATAAGATTTATAGTAAAAAACACACAAAAACAGAAGTTTTGTGCATTTGCAATTGTACTGCTTTTTAAATCATTTTCTATTGATCTTATTTTTAACAATGGAATTAAAAAAGAGTCATGCGTGCTCCTGAGGTGTCAAGTTCATATCTGAAAATCCTTAGCAAAATTTTATCTGCTATGCTTTTGCCTTTTTTCCAGTACTACACTATGCGTGTGAGCTCAGCGAGTCTCTAAACTCACTCATTCTCTTACACCGGCCAGCGTCTGCGAGAAAAGGCACAGAGCTCAGAATCTTCAGCACAGTAGGGATTTATGAGCACTAGAAAATCAAAGCATATCACAAAGTCCTATCTCTGAATTCCTTCTTCTACCTGGCAACTTTGCTCCCAATTACACTGATCAAAATAATTTCGACCTCACAGATTTGAAATTGAAGTTAAATTCACTGCTCAACTGGAACAGTAAAAAGAAGGAAAGTAGCTCATCTCACAACAATCTGCCTGGAAAAATACCAGAATTTTTTATTTATAAATTCTTACAGAATGCTAAGTAAATTCCATTTTAAAGATTGGCTTGATCATATTTGTTCTAATATATAGATATTTGAATTTATTTAGATAACACCTAGTTGTTTCCCAAAAAGAAAAAGCCTCTTTAATCTTCCTTCTGAATTGAGCAATGGATCAACGTTTTTCCACTTCTACAAACTTGGGGGCTGGGGATATAGCTCAGTGGAATAAGCGCCTGCCTAGCAAGCGCAGGGTCCTGAGTTCGATCCCAGTACTGCCAAAAAAAAAAAAAAAAAGCAATGGGGACACTTCTACAAACTTGGAGTCACGTGGGTGCCGTGTCAACCTGTGTGTGAGTTAGGACAGCAAGAGTTCTCGGCTTTCTCTACCAAATCCAAGCTGACGGGTGAAGTTTACTTACTAACTTCACCACTCAACACAACCTCCTCACAACAAGCTGCCACCGAGGGTCAGAGAGGCAGCTGGTTTGTGCAAAATTCACCGTGAGATTTCTGCAACCCTGTATGTTCTCTTCCATCCATCCATAATATATCAATGTCAAGAAACCAGAGCTGAGAATCATTGATTCTTTATCTTATTTTTGGCTGTTTTACAGCATCACACTCTTTCTTCTTTTACTCCATATTCAATTTATCCTGTCCTGAATTTCATGTAGCCTTATAAATCACCTTCAATCCTTTCTAGAACACAGCCAGGAATACATAATTACTAAATGGATCTGGAAAAGCAGTCTCTTCGTATTTACCCTAGATAAAGCCTTAAAACTAATTCTTGGTTGCATCTCAACTCTTCCCTACCGTGCTGAACATATAAGTATCCAAGCGCATAAGTCCTTCCCTTTTTTGCTTTTTCAATTCTCTCTTTAAAAATATTTAAGGCTGCCCACAAAAGACAGGCAACACCCATGCACAAATTAAGACTGGAGACCCATAATAGAAAGTAAACTGGTACACAAGGACAGAACCTACTCGCTGCACAGCTTTGATGTTGAGAGAGTGTAAAGCTTCCCGTGTGTGGCACATGGACCCTCAGATAATTAATAGCTCAATCACGACTGGAATCTTGTGAGTGCTCTGAGGCCAGACTCCAATGGCTTGGGCACGGGCACATGAGAATGTGTCTCAGGGCTATTTCTGAAACCACTTACAAACACTCTGCATGGCGGATTTGACCCCTCTGCTCCACTGACTCAGCCTGAGTTGTTGTGAAAGAAAAAACTGTGTTTGAGAATCACATTTTATCTAAATCCAAGCTGCCTGCCTACCTACTCAAAAAAGCAGACATCTGAAACTGAGTTTTCATAAAGCAGGCAGAGTTTACTGTTACTACAAGGAAAATTAGTTATAAAAGTGGTAAGTGCACAACACAGCTTTTATCCATCCCATTTTATAGAAAAATGTCCCTTCACCCCCCCAAAGTTATCTAAGCAGCAATCAATAACCTCTCCATATTAGGATTCGCCTTACAGCAAAGTTTGACTTTAAAAGTTTCATCCTTCACTCACCTACCGCAGAACAGAGCCTTGCCCATACACAGACACTAACCCGACTGCCTAAGCAATTTCTTGTGTTAGGAATTCAGGCCACTACTATGGCTCACAATTTGGCTTATGATGCATCTGTAAGCAAACAGCCTGACAAGCACCCCAGTGTATTTCAGGATGACTGACGGGACACAGCGGCTCAAGAGGGAAGGGGGAAGGGAGCTCTTAAAGCGGAACGCCTGGGGAGGGCAGCATCAAACAGAATCAGCCGTGAAATTCCACTTTTCACAACCACAATGAAAGCGTGAAAAATTGTCAGGGATCAACTTTCCAACTCAACTTTCATGTACATCATGTACCCTAAAAACCCTAAATTCCAAAATACCTTTGAGAATCTGTGCAAGTAAAACTTTTGAAGGATATTTCCCTGAAACTACCAACCTCCTAACTTACTGGCACACACTGAAATTATTTTTAACAGAAATTGCATCAGGGTACCCAGAGAGAAGCAGGTCCTGGGCCATCTGTAGATGTACATCAGTAGTGCTTAGGGCAGGAATTAAGAATACTGAGTAAAACTAACTAAAACATCTTGGATCAATCAAAATTGCTTTGTGGGACAGAAGCAAGAGATACACCATTTTCCTCCTATTGTATTTCTTCCCCATGGCCTATTTCCAGAGTCAGAAAATAGATTAAAACATTAGGAGATTTCAGCTATAGGTAATTCCATGTTAATTTCCCTCTGCAAAATACGTAATCAGTACACTGGCTTATCTTTTCACATTTTTAATTTTTCCTACTTACTTTATGGTACTGCACACTGCTCAATGCTTTGATAATTAATATAGCAATCGGTCTTATTTTTAAAAAGCCACTCACTTTTAGCTGGGCATGATGACAAACACTTGTAATACCAGCACCTCAGAGGCAGAGGCAGGAGGATTGCCGCAAACCAGCCTGGGCTACAAAGTGAATTCAAGGCCACCCTAAACAACATGCATAGTGAGACCCTATCTCAAAAAGACCACCCAAGGGGGGGAGGGGAGAGAGAGAGAGAGAGAGAGAGAAAGAAGAGGAAAAAGAAAGTCATTTTAAATGCAACTCCTCATTTAGCCAGCTGAGGGCGTCATTAGATCCGAATGTGCACAGCATTGCTCTCAATGATACTTGCGTGTTTTCCCCCTTGGAGGACGAACTGCAGCACACCCCAGCTTTCTTCGTAAATGTGTTTAGAAATCGCTCGTCTCATTTTGCCCTTATAAGTGTGACTTACAGAGCTCATCTCAATGTTTAGTGCTTCTCATCTGTGCCAAACTGTTTCTTCCTCTGTCTGCTTCGTTAGATGCTTCCTCTAAAAGAAAAGCTCTAGGAACCCAGAAGCAGAACTGAGCTCAACCATCAGAAAGACTTTCCACAACCTTAAATTTTTCTGGGTTAAAACACTAAAAAAACAAAAATTTAACATAATGATTCCAAGCCCCATTAGAAAATCCAAAACAAATCCTGAAGACAGCAGAACAGTAAAACAATCTCTTTTCTGAATTGCATATGACACCTATAAACTGTTTAACTTACACACTCAGAGTGCCATATTTAATATTTGCTAATTGTCCACTGTGTATTAGAAGCTACAGACTGACTTCAAAAGACATGGCCCCTTATCACAGCATTACTGTGTCTCTCACATGCATGCAGTGTCATTACTAACAAATTTCTCATATAATCAACAGGTTTTTTATATTTTAAACAAGCAATTTGGAAAGCCATGAACATCAATTTGCCTGATCTATTCTAAAAATAAAAATTTTCACTAATTAGCCAATATCATTAAGTATCACAAATTTATCTTGACTGAAGATAATTCCTATGCTTCTCTGAAGCTATTTTATCCCATACATCAGGTTTATTAAATTAACTATGGCAAAACGTTTTCAGCACATCTAAAGGCTGAGCATAATTGCTTTGTGTGCACCTGGACTTGCCTAATGACAAGGCTTACAATGTTCTCATCCTGTCATTCAGAACAGGAAACGATGCCTTCTTTTCCTTTAAAAGGGAATTCTACTTATGATATAAAAGCAAGTGTGGGGTTCTTCACCGAAAGAAGCTGCTCTATAAAATCACTTCTTGTACCTACATTGAGCAGTTTCTTTCCTCATGTAATAACTAATAAAAATCACATTTTACATTTGGGAGCAAAATATTACATTTCTTCAACTTTTACTGATTCTTTGACAAAATTTGATCTTTAATTCTCTACATTGATAGTCTTTATAGTACACTTCACTTAGAATTACATCTCAGACTCCCTTAGAGGATAAGCATTCAGAAAAGAAACAAAAGCCCGTTGTCAGAATCTGTGTCCCCTTTCTCCAACCAGCCACGCCTCCTGGAACATACAGGTAACTCCTCATTTTCTAGTTCCACCTGACCCTTTAATTCCACTTTACTTTCCAATAATAAGCTTGGTTCCTCACAAAGGATCTCCTAAACTGTCTCACTAACCTGGTTTTTATTTCTGTAGGTATCTTAAAGGTCTTTTGAGTCTCAATTCTATTTGTAAGAACAACAACAAAAAAATGTAATGGTAACGCTTAGGAGGGAGGGGAAGCTGGAGGGTTGATGAATAGATGTTACTTATTTAAAATGCTTCTTTTCCCTTTTAGCAAAAATGTTTCCATACATTTTATGTTCTACCTGAATTTTCAATACATTTTGATATATTTCACTCTGACTTCAAAACAATTTATTAATTTCCAACTGTGGCAGGCTCATAACAGAGAATAGTTACACAACGTGCCCATCTAGAGCGAGTTTTTCCTCCAGCACACCTGAGGTGTGGTGAGTGTGAGCTACAGTGACTTGTACAAGGTACAGATGAGTTGTGTCCTAGACGCAGCTAGAAATGCAGAACCCAGGGCTACTGGAGGAAGAAAACCTCAAGAGATAAAGATACGGTAGCCGTCCCTCCTGTTACACCCAACCCTTGAGACCAGAGGAGGTTCCCAAGAGCTCACAGCGGGAGACAGCCACCAAGTGCAGCACTTGGCAAAACAAGTAGAAGCAGGATCAGAGGAAGGGCCAGGAGAAGAACAGTAAAAACCGCTCAGGTTCAAACTACCCAGTCAGGCACGATGCCGCACGCCTGTCCTCCCATAACTCTGGGAGCCGAGGCAAGAGGACCCCAAGCGCGAGCACAACCTGGGCAATAATTTGGGGCCTTAGCAAGGCCATAAAATTAAATTAAATTAAAAGTAGGCTAGGCTGTACCTCAGGGACAGGCCCTGGGGCCTATCGCTGCGGGAGACCAGGCCCTGAGACCTGAGGCCTAGCTGCCCTGGCCTGCCGCACACAGGAGCAAGGCGGTGTGCAGGGTGCTGGCGCGTCGCAGGTTCTAGGGAAAGCTCCGCGCCGCGGAGGTGCGGGGGTTCGCCTGCGCCTATACTTTATAGATAATGGGAGGCGGATGAATCTCTTCCTGCTCCAACTGCTAGCACCCTGGTCTAAGTAAATAAAAGCGAGGAGGTAAGGACGCTCAGGGAGCCCTGTGCGCGGGCAGCAAAGGCCCTCGGGCCCCCACATTCCAAAGGAGGTCTTTCCATCTTTCAGCCTCGCTCACCGGGGCTGGGTTGGCTGGGAACAAACTAGGGGGCGGCCTTCCTACGAGTGGCACCCGAGTGGGCTGACAAGAGGGGGCTGGGGGCTGGGGGTATAGCTCAGTGGCATAAGTGCTTGCCTGGCAAGTGCAAGGTCCTGAGTTCGATCCCCGGTACCGGAAAAAAAAAAAAGAAAGAGGGGGCTGGTTCACCCCAAATCCCCAGTGCCACAAAAATAAAAGCCCAAAATACTTTCCTTGGCCTTGTCCACACCGGGCCCGCTCACCCTGATGGCCTGGTGCTGTGAAATGGGACCCGTGAAGCGGTGGGGGTCAGTAACCTCTTATGAAGTCACATGTGGAGTCTGCAGGAGGGCAAATCACAATGAACTGGTTAACTGTTGTTAATCTTTGTGGAATTCTGCTTTTCCAAACCAAATTTCAGAGGGCTACTCTGGGAGATGACAAAGGGCCTGCCCATCCGATTTAGAAGTGGATGAACAGTCATGAAGTTCACACATTTTATTAAGCAGACAGAGTCTATTTACCAGAGGAGCTCAGCTACCTCATTAATCATAATAATTTATAACTAAAAAGACAAGGGAGACTTCCGGGAAGATGGCGACCGGGTAGGCAGCAGAGAGAGAACCTCCCAGAGGATTACCACCCAAACAATGAAATATAGCAATATGAAGACAGAAATGAGGACTTCCGGGAAGAAGACGACCAGCCGAGAGAGCGAGTGTGGAGGGAAGAACGGCTTCAGCTCCTGAACCCGACAGAGAACGCGCTACTGGGACAAA
>PVLD010006297.1:0-85454 GCA_004027595.1 Dinomys branickii
GTGCCTCTGTCTCTACTGTGAAGCCTTTCCTGACCATCTCACAGGGATTACCTAGTGCCAAGGCAACATACGCAGATCAAGCCAAGCTGCTGACCCCAGCCCTCAGCTCACACGCTACTTGTGACATCCATCAGAAGAAGGTAACACCACAGCCCTGTACTCATTTGGGGCTTTAAAATGTTCCAAGTGCCTTCCAGCATTTTCCCACGTGGTCCTCACAAACCCTTATGACAAGTAGCCTCCCGGTCCCCTAGCATGATGATTCACCCTTTGCGAAATTAGAAAAGAAAACAAAACTTGGACTTATCTCACTCTGCTTCTGCTTTCCCAGAGATACTATTAAGAAGATGAAAAGACAAACTGCAGAATGGAAGATAATGGCCATAATGCGTATGTCTGACAAAGGGTTTGCACGTAGAATGCATGAAAACATTTACAACTTACCTTAGGAAGAGGAGCAAATTAAAGTATGGGCAAAGGAAGAAGTAATTGATAGGAATTAATTCTTATTTATATTAAAAACATGTAACATGGATTTTGTTTCAGGGACATTTTTCACCACTACTTTGATTTTCTTCTATTCTGCTGTCTTCCTCACAGTGGTTCTTGGACATAACTAACATCTGCACATTGTACATTCATCTGAGCACACACTAAATACAAAGTAATAATTTCTAATAAAATAATACTGTAAAAACAAGCATCAGACTTGAACAGATATTTTACAAAAGAAAATATATTAGATGTAACAGAAAAAATGTGATGAATGTTTAAAGTTTTAAAAAATTGTTACAGTATAAGACATATTGCTATTAACCTCCCTCAAAACACATCCCTCATCTGAGCACACTTATCCTGGCATTCTCGTCACTTTCTAAAGTAGTTCTGGATCCCCTTTCATGAGTGGCTTTGATTTCTCTCTCGTGTCTGTTTTGATGTCCCGAGTTAATTGAAAACATTTACTTCTTATGGTCATTTTGACTTTGGGGAAGAGCCAGAAGTTGCATGGCACCAAATCCAGTGAATAATGTGGGTGAGGATGCATGGTGATGTTTTCACAAGCTTCCCTTTCTTGGAATGCACTTGGCAGAAGCATGGCCAACAATCATGTAAAAAGATGTGCAACATCATTAGGCATCGGGGGCATACAAATTAAAATCATAAACAGTGAAATGCTACTACAACATGCTACAAAGACTAATATTAAACAGGAAAAGAATATCAGGTCTGAGAAGGTATTCAGTGTAAGCATAGCTCTGCATACTGTTGGCAGGATTATACAATGGTGCAGTTACTTTGGGAAATGGTTTGGCACTTTCTTCTAAAGTTAAGTAGATTTGCTGATTAGTTCAGCAGGTCCACACTCAGGTATTTTCCAGAAAGAAATGAAAATATATGTCCACTCAAATACTTCTATATGAAACTGATAGCAGCCTTCTTTCAATAGCCCCAAGCCAGAAACAACTCAAATATCTATCAAGTCATAATAAATTGTGATATATACATAGGATAGAATATTACTTAGAGAATGAATTTCTGATCTATACATCATCTGTGTATGTATGTATCTGTCTACCCATCTATCTATATCTATGCATAACCGGGTCTTAAAAAGCTGATAACATAAGCACTAAAGAGTACATGTTATATGATTCCATTTATATGCAATTCCAGAAGTGATAAAACTAAAATGGCAGGAAGTAAATCAGTGGGTATCTGGACCCAAGGGAGGAAGGGAATGGAGTGGGGGGGACATACATGAGAGAAGTCTCTGGGATGACAGAAAAACTGTGCCTCGATAAGCACTATGGTGAAGTAGGCATACTCATTTGCTAATACTCAAAAACTTCATTACCTGTAAATTATTCCTCAACAGAGGTATTTTGAGGAATTTGGTTACTTTCAAGTGATAAAATTAAAAATAGTGTTTTATTTTTTATTTATGCTACTCTGTATTTCTAAATTCTTTGTAGTAATTTTTTCCCTTCACAAAAAAAGTTACTATCATTGTAAAAATATTTTATCTGTCTTGGGAGCGCCAGCTTGGCTATTCTTTCTTTCTTTAGGGGATTTAGGTGTGCTTCCAGAGGAATTAAATGACCCCCTCTGCCTTAGCTGCCCATTCCTTTTGTTGGTGACACTGTAGAGCCATTTGCATTCTGCCTTAGGCCAGTGTTACTACCTGTGCAGCTGCTTGCTTGACTTGGGGGCGGCCAGTGGTAGGAGGGTTGGCACAGAGCCCCCCATATAGTAGGCAGCTATTCAGTATTTAGCAAATTAAACTGAGTTTACCGGCCCTCAATGAGGAAATTTCCATACTGTTCTAGGGCTATCACCATGCCTATATATATATATAACACATAGTATCTAAGATACACACACACACACACACACATACACACACACACACACACACTCACAGTGAAGCAGGGCCCGCAGCAGTAGAGAGCTTGGCTTCAAACCCAAGCTTTGCCAATTGTCATTCACATGGCCTCTGGGAAGTGCCCTAACTTTCTGAGGCTCAGCGTCCCTTCTGCAAAGCGGGGGTAACAATATCTCACTGCTGGTTGTGCAGCCTAAGTGGCACACTGCTTGGCACACAGTAAGTGCTCACTTAGCTCTGGCTGCTGTTGTAATCATCATTATCCTAAATAATAAGATAGTATCAACTGAGGCTTCTGCCCTGGTAGGAAAGTATTTACTAAGAAATTAGGCAAGTAAATGGATGAGATCAGGCGCGTTCAGGGTGGTATGGCTGTAGACTAGGCAAGTAAATGGAGCAAAAGAGTTTCTTATGGCCCTGAATCAAGGCCAGCAGTTTTCTGAGGCTGTTGGTTTCAAGCAGGAGCCTAAAGTGGTATCTTTCTAAGGTCTGTTGGCCATTTCAGAAGTTTAGAAATGTAATGGTCAATTCATTAGAAAGAAACAAATAGCTAAATAAATTTTACAAGAGGACTTCAAGATGGCGACCGGGTAGGCAGCAGAGAGAACCTCCTGGAGGAATGCCACTCAGACAAAGGAATATAGGAATATAGCAACATGTGAAGGACAGAAAGGAAAGAGGTGGGTATCCTGAACTCAGGAAGGATCTGAAATGGGAATTGAAGCCCTCGGAAAGACTAAGCAAAACCTCTTCTGGAGGAAACGATCGAAGATCCGCCATGGGACAGTTCCAGGGAGAGGAGGAGGAAGTCACTGCTCCAAACACACCCTTAGCCCATGCCCTCATTCCGGCATTCACAGCTTCAGCTTCAGAGACCCATGCTCACAGAAGCCTCCCGACTCGGCCAGAGTAGAGCGGAGTTCTGAGAGCTGGTCCAGGGCTGGAAAGGGGAGGGCGCAGCCAGGAGGGGAGGCGGTGGCGATCAGGAGCAGTTGTTGAACCCAGTGTGAGGATGAGAAGTTATGACAGCCACTGGGGCAGAGTCCCCACCCTGCGGCAACCTTCCTAATCAGCACCTGGAGAGAATCAATACAACTAGTTCACAGCCCACCACACCTGGCTCTGTGCCTGCCTCGAGGTGGTGGCCCCCTGCCTCTCAACTGGGTGAGCAGCTACCGGCGGAGAGCAGCAGGGAACCTTGGCCAGGGATCCGGCGAAGGACCGGATGGGGCCTCCAGCACTGCAATGGGAGGGAGATGCAGATGGAGGTGGATAGCGTGGCTCCACGCCCTTCTCACTCCAACATCAGGCAGGAAGCATGAGCTGGGTTGCCAGGAATCAGCTCCCACCCTAAACTCTGGGAGCACAATGAGTCTTGGCAGCTTGAGCAAGCACCACCTGTTCCTGGCAACAATGGGAAGAATCCATGGTCTTCAGGACTCACCCTGGACTATTGGTGTGAGAACCAAGAGGGTCTCCTTGCAGCTTGCATATGTGAGCCTTGCATGAACCCATAGCAACAAATTAGATGAAGGGCAGCAGACCGGGAGTCTGAAAAACAATGACATGCTCTATACAGAGGACCCGAGAAAATCCTCCAATTCTATTCTAGAACTAATCTTTAAACTCAGTTCGTACCCTGAACTAACAGTGAGAATGGGCTGGGGAGATTTCAAGCCCTTATACCAAGCATTGTTAAGTTCGTCCAATGCCCAGCTGCAAGGGGTGGGGAATGGTAATACTGGAGATCAGGAGGAGGGAGGAGGAGAAGGAAGGGCCTCCAGCATCAAGGCAATGGGACAGAGCTGAACGGGTCACCGAGGGCACCCCGATGGGGGCACATGCCCCGTGGCTGCTCCACTGTGGGCCCCATGGCTGCTCTGCTGTGGGCCCTGCTGAGGGCGCCCCACAGACTGGACCTGCCCCCACCCATAGCACGGCGATGGGGCGGAGCCAGGCCGTCCACTGTGAGCATAGGTGCTTTTCCATCTCTGACCATGGCAGTTTGTATACACCCATGTATGTTATAGTATAGTCTGAGGCAGCTATATCTCTTCCCAAGGCGAGAGTCCAGGGGTATAGATAAACCCAGGAATACAGTTATTGTCACAGGGAAGATGACTGATTGAGTGGTAGGGCAACAGAGATGAGGGAGGAGAAAATTGAGTGATCAAATGGGCCATCATCTGTGTAACTGAGTAACAAAGGTGAAGGTAACATGTAGGACAGCGTCCAGAGCTAATTCCCATCTATGTTCTCTATAATTTTGTATTTCCTCAATTGTTTTATTATTAACAGAAGTGAAGATAACTTTATATTATACAGCATCCAGTGCTAATTCCTTACTATCTTCTCTATAATTTGGTATTTCCTTTAATGTTTATGTGTTGACTAATGTGAAGATAACATTATGTAATACAACATCCAGTGCTGATTCCCTACTATATTCTGTATAATTTTGTATTTTTGATGTTGTTTATGGCTTATTCTGGTTCATGTGTCTCCATTCTTTTGTCTTTAAAAATAAATAAATAAATAAATGTGGTTGAATTTTTAAAGAAAAAAAGAAAAAAAAAGAGTTTCTTGTCTGTGGAAGACTATTGATCTGATTAGTGCATATGTATAATTAGTCTTTAAAAGCCAATCATCAGAAATTAATTTGTGTATGCATGAAGGCCTAGGTTTGATCCTCAAACTGCAAAAAAAATTTCTTCCACATGAATGGTTTTTGAGAAAGTCAAAACCATGTCCCACAGAAGCAGATGTCCTGAAATGAATTTGGATTTTGCTGGCTGTGCTCTTCATTCAGGTATCAGGTGGCAGCCAGGGCTCGGCCCAGAGGAGGCCAGCTTTCTCTCAGTGTTTGCTGGAGCCGGTCGGACACAGATCTGATAGAGGTTGTCAGATCTGGTAAGAACAATCGACTTTCTAAGAAGAGCCCCCTCCAGGAGTCTTGCGGTGCTGCGTTACATTTGTAAATGCCAGCGCGCTGCTAAGCACGTCCCCATGAATAGAAGTGTTTTGATGTTTTGTTTTTGGTTGGAGATTGAAGTCCAGTGTCTTGGGACCCAGTGACTTCAGCTGACCTTCCTGCTACATGGACAGGGCTAAATTTCAACCCCTGGAGGCTTCTGCACACAAAACCTCGTGCCTTGCAAGGGCAGGTGCAAGGAAACCGGGTGGAAATCTGAAATCTTCGCTGCTTCAGAGACTGGAGCTTGCCTCTGTCAAAGGAATTAGGTTTCACAAGCCCTTTTTAATGTAGAAAGCGTATCATTAAGGGAATCTGGACAGGGAAACTTATTAAAACTGCTGCCTGTTGCAGAGAAAATGCTGTGATTCCTGAAAACATCCAAGGGCTAATGGCGGTGTCTTTATGTGTAATGATTCTCATATCTTAGCAAATGACCGCTTCACCAGACTGACTGGCTTCTAGATGCATATGACTCTGTTCTTTTAGGTCTTGCTGGTTCTGGAAATTACGTTTTTCTCAACATTTGCATTCCAGTTTTGAAATGAGAACAGATTTAACTGAAGAAATGTTTTAGCTGAATTATATAAAACTTTAAGTTTACTTTCTCACCGTTTCTGAGCTACTGTTGATGTTTCTACCTTCTTCAGTCTTAAGTTTTTGTCCATAGCTAGCTTTTGTATCATTTTGATCAATGTGTATTGTAATCAATTTCCTCCAAGTATTTTATTCAAGCTTTAGGTGCTTAAATAATCTTAATGATTGTTCTTAGCGGTTGCACTCTTTTCCATGATATTGTTCTGTTCTTCTCTGCTAAGTTACCCCTCTGGTTTGATGTACATACATGTACGTCATTTTTATCTTTGTTCAAGAGTTCCCTTTTCTTAGTATTTTCTTTAGCTGCCTTTGAAAAGGGGACTGAGGGAGGCTCTGATGTGTTGTGTCCCTGCCCTTTGCCTTTCCTTAACAACTCTGGGCTTCTTCAGTTTCCCCTCTGAGCTCTGGCAGTGACCTTCATGGGCCAGTTGGTCCCATGTAGCCCATGAGCAGGGAGCCTGCTACATGTGTTCTTCATTCTCTGGGAAGAGTTGTGTGTAAGAGCCTAAGTTGCCTAAACTCAAAAGGGTGTCACAGGACCTCTATCCTAAAAAAGAACAAGATCACCAGGCATGGTGGCACTGTAGTCTCAGTAGTTGGGAGGCTGAGACAGGAGGATCACCAGGAAATCAAGGCCAGCATGAACTATATGGTAAGACCCTGTCTCATAAAAAAAAAAAAAAAAAAAAAAAGAAGTCAATCCCCTCCATGACATACTGTGTTAAATATTCATTCTCTGGAGAGTCATGCTACTCAAATTATTATTAGCAAGTGGTTGTTTTCTAGACAACAGGGTTGCTGAGATTGAAGTACCTTGTGGAATAGGATTGAGTGCTTTCTAAGGTATATGAATTCTTGGTATTTTGCTGAGAGGTTCTGACTAGAAAAGGGCAATTGTGCCCACTATCATTCTAAAGGAAACATCTTTAGAGCCTCATAAATGCCACGTGATTGAGTCGCTGGATCTCTGCAGTCACCTCCACCACTTTCCTCCTGCCTCATTGGGCTCCACAGACACTGTCCTCCATGCTCAGCCACGTTCTCCCTGCTTGGAGAACTTGTCTCCATGAAGCTTAGCAGTCTCCACTCCTAAGAGGTCTTTCCTGACCACCACTCTGGTCATTTCCATCCACTCTTTAGCACATTGTCTTTCTCAAAATTTTATGGTTATTTAATTTTTTAAAAGTCATGTAGCTAAAAATAATAAAAATAAAAAAAATAAAAGTCACGTAGCTGCTTTGATGTTGACTGTCTCTCCCACCATTAGATATGTCCCATGAGAGGAAGGGTCCTCTCTGTCTTATCCTCCCAGACCCTAGAACTGAGTTAGCACACAGTAGGCACTCAGTAAATGTTTATTGAATAGGTGAATGGATCCCTTGCTCAACAAGCATTTATTAAGTGCTTTTAGGTAGAGACTGTGGAATTCAAAAATTTGGAATCATGTACACGGTGTATTCTTAATAAATGCTGGTGCAGATATGGCTGCCTCACAAGTCAGTGGTCAGCCTGGGAAGATTAGGCACACATTCCTGGCTAGTTTTTTGCACAACTATTTTGCAAGTGGCAGGCACAGCTCCCTGAGAGACACTCTGAAGATGTTTAGTGCATGTGCCCTGTGCAAAGAGGACACTCATTAGGTGTGTTCATTTTATTCATTTGGCCAGTACTTGCATAGTTCTGTTAAGAACTCTGAGCCTAAGAGTTCATTCTAATATGCTACACAGTAGATTGGTAAAGTTTTATGTTTATAAAAGATAAGTATCTTTAGATTAGAGAGGAAGAATGGTTTGTCCCTCATAGCAGCAACAATAACCAGAATATTAGCATTTTGATTATGATTCTTTATGCTCTGGTGTCCATCCAGTGACACAAAACAGGCCAGATCATACTCGCATGCTTAGTGACTTACAAGAGAGGGGCCCTGAGCTGAGGGAACCTGGTTCTTTTATAGTAGGCAATCAGTTTGCCCTGTGCTCTGGAGGGATATACCAACTCTATCTTCTAAAGACATTTGATATACAAGTGTCTTTGAAAAAATAGTCCAGAACAAAGAGCAGTCAGTGTGAACACAAGATGTACACAAATGCTTGTGTCCCATATAGAGTCATCTGACAAGAAACCTAGTCCTCAAATTGTTAGACGAATGTGGTGTGTACGGCATTATATTGTTGACTAAGTTATAGTTTCTATCGTTAGAATTTCATGTCTTCTTGCAAGGGAATAAATTGATAGGGCAGTACAGCAGTTAAGTGCTTGTGCTCTGAACTCAGACACCTGAATTTAAGTCCTATGCCAACATTTATTAGCTTTGCAGCCTTTCCCTAAACTAGAAATAAGAGGGTTGTTGTGATCATTTTTCAGTGCAGTGTAAAGTGCTTGACTTTGTGCCTAATCCCTGGCAAGTTTTCAGATAAATGCTAATTACTGGGTGGACTGTACGAAATTGCCATTTCTAGAGTTCACATGTCAGCAATTTAAGGCGGCTTGGTACGGTCATACATTCAGTATTCTCAATCTTTTGCTTGGTTACAAGTCACGAGGCAGAAATGATTGCAATGTGGAGGTGCGCTCCCAGTCAGGTGGGGCCTGCCTAAAGGGGCCAGAAAGTATCTGAGAAAAAGGAATGGACTTGGAGCCAGATGCGGCTCTGAGCCCCACCTTCTCCTCTCATTAACCCTGTGACCTTGGGTGAGCCACTTAACCTCTGAGCCCCCGGCCTCATCTGTGCTACAGATACAATAATCCCTTCTCCTTCACTGGACACTGTGAGGCTAATGTCTGATGATGGATGTGAAATTGCTTTGTAAACTGGAAGGCACTGTACTCAGGTGCTCATGCTCAGTATGAAGAATTCTTGAAGGCAGTTAGATTTGAGTCTGGACTTGAACCAGGTCTTCATTAGGTATAATTTAATATCCCTTTTATGTCCTCTAATCACAGTCTTACACTGGAAGCATCACATTGGCCCCTGAACTCAAATTGCTGCCTTAGAATCAAGTTACATCAGTCAGGTTTGTATTTAAGGCCTCTAGCCTTCAGCACTGGAGGGGCCATCTGGTGACCAAAAAGAGATCATTTCATTATAAAGGCGAATGGGCTTGCAGCTAGTTCAGTCAATAGCTAACATTTATCAAACTCTTTCAATGAACTATGGCCAGTATTAGCTCTTTACATGAATCACTTCTCATTGAAACCTTGAAATAACCTATAATGTAGGTGGGCCTGTCATTACCCTCCATTTCACAGATGAGGAGACTACAGTGAAATGAAATGAAAGATCAGGAACTGTCAGAACTGGAGCAGTGAGTTACTTTGCCTGGCTACCCTCAATAAAATTCAGGTCACCCATCTTCTGTTTACCATACAAAAGGGAGGCCCGGGTGTCATCCTTCTATAGGTCTGTAGATGTTCAGACTGCTACCACTGTACCTGCTGATGGGAGTCTCTCTCAGTTCCACATGTATCAAGGGAAAATAAGCCATGTGGAGAATTTGCAAACTGCTGGAATGGTCCACTTCTCCATCTCTGGTAGGAGAAGCAGACCTGCTCAGAAAGTGTACACTTTTACCCTCACATAAGCCTCTATTTTGTAGCCACCCTCTGTTGTATGAAAAGTAATGCTCTGTCTGCTTGGTTTTCCCATCTATTTTGAGCCTGTCCTTTCTCCAAAAACACCTGGCTTCTAGCTCTTTCTGGGACTAAAATATCAGCCCTAAGTGAGCAAATAGCTTGTGCTTAGAAGATCCTAGACGATTAGGGCAAGACTTGGCTTCTATCACGGGGAGACACAATGACACAAAGTACAAAGTAGATTTCTCACTCCTGTCGCAGTCTAAGAGAAGCTTTCCAGGCTGCCAGGTGGCCCTGTTCTGTACAGCTATCCAAGGAGGTAGTTTCCTTCCAAGTCATCCCACCACTCCTAGGGCAGGGTTTCTCACACTCTATGGGGTAAAGGACATGGGTTCTACAATTTCAATTCACTATGGATCAAAACTTTTCAGAAAGTATAAAAAAAGAATCAGTGAAAAAATGAAGAGAAAAAACCCAAAACATACAAGACACAAGTGTTTTATTGCCAGATATGATGCACATATACTACTGAAATTACTGAATGTTCCTAAGTATAGTTTCTCAATGTCTGTACTTACCTCTTCATGGATTGCTATTGGAAATCCCTTTGAGTAGCACTGCTCTAGGGCTTTATCACATCTTCCTGGATCAAGCCATGTGGCCATCATGTCCAGGCGACAGTCATGGAAAAGGGGAATAGATTGTGGAGGAGTTCCCATCCTCCCACATGTGTGTGTATGTGTGTACATATTACATTAAGTCATGCTTAAAATTATGCATTATTGATGTATAACATATAAAATAGAACTCACCCTTTTAAGATGTACATTTATGTGAGTATTGACAAATTGTGTCAGAACTATCAAAATCAAGATATGGACTATTTCTATCATCACCCCCCACCAATGATCTCATTCTTTAAATTAATCTTCTTCCACTCTTGTCCCTGGAAATTAGTAATCTGATTTCTGTCCCTATAGTTTTAAGTTTTCTAAATGCCCTCTAAATGGAATTATATACTATTTTGAGTTAGGATTTTTTTCCCACAGAGCATAATGCTTATAAAAGTCTTCATGTTCTTGCATTTATCAAGTAATTTTAATTGGAAAGAAACAATTTCTTTAGCACTCTATTGATGGCAACTGGGATCATCCATCAGAGTGTGGATACATGTAAATATTTGCATAGTGGTCTTCATGAGAATATGCATTTTCTTTTCTTCATAATATATTTTTAACATCACCATGATTAATTTGAAAATAAAGCAATTTTAATTCTTGGTGCACACCACATTCCTATGCTGCAAACTGCTGTTCTTGACAAATTAAGAGGTGCTGTAGTCCAGAAAGATGTGGTTAAGACTATATTCCTGAATGGTGTTGGTAAATATTACACAATTTTTTTTCAGGTTGCACGCTTTATTTCCAATTTACTAATTGCTGGTATGGAATCAGATATTAACAATGACAAGTTATTTGGTTCGGTTTTTTTTTTAATTTAATAGCAATTGAGGTTCTGAATTTAACCCCTTGGGAGCAAGATCCAAGTTCCGTCAGTGAGAGATTAGTATCTAAATGTCAAGTGATTAAATAACTAGCGCAAGATACTGCACTTCTGACTGGAGTATTTGGCAGAACTGGAAGGCAAGGAAATGTGCTCTGTGTTGAAGGGAATGTGGGCAACATAAGGATGACACCAGGAGAGGACAAAATGTCTCATGAAATCTTCATAGTCTGGTACATATCTGCCATCAGAACCACCATAACCTGCCACACCATGTTTATGGTAACCTTTAGTTCCTTTCCAGGCACTATTTCTATCTTCTTATTTTTGACTTTGCTTTGTTGTGCTGTTCTGGCTTGCCAATGAATTGGTGATCTTTTTTAAGTTGTTAATTTGCACCGAAATACACACAGTTCCAACAAGTGGCACAGTACAGTGACTTTTCATATTGTAAAATTTATCTTTAGTAATTGTCCACACTCTGTGAAATCATCTCTGAAAAAAAAATGGGTTCTATTCCGTAACTATTTTTAACACCAAAAATTTATTTTTCTGATTTAATGTCTGGCTTTTTGTCATTGCTTTAGCCAGTTTACCTGTTTTTCTAGTGGTAGCATTTTAAGGTCTTCTGACCTCTCTTTAATTTTTGCTGGTCTTTTCTGTTGTGGCTTTTTCTTTTTTCTCGGACTTTTTTTCTTTTGGGGAATTTGTATTTCTGGTTTGGCTTCTGCTCCCTTTCTTCTGCCACCATCATCCATCCCAGTTATCCTTCACATCCTCATGCCCCCTGCCCCCCACTTTCCACACAGGGATTTCTGCGAGGAAAGTGTCATGTCCCGGGAGTCACACAGCCCATCACTCCCACCATCTCCAGCCCGGTGTGCAGGTGTACGTGTGTGGGGGGATAGCACGAGGTCAGTGCAGGGGCAGCCAAAGCACTGGATTTGCTGTAGTTGGTTGCACAGAGCGACAGAGGAGGCTGGGATACCGGCGGGTCGGGGGAGGGGCAAGGATCTGTGCCCTCTCCGAACACGTGCTTTCATTTTGTCTTTTTTTTTTGCGGTACTGGGGATCGAACTCAGGACCCTACGCTTGCTAGGCAAGCACTTATTCCACTGAGCTATATCCCCAGCCCCTCATTTTGTCTTTTTCTTTTTTCCTTTTCTCTTCTTTTCTTCCTTCCTTCCTTCCTTCCTTCCTTTCTTCTTCTTCTTCTTCTTTTTTTTTTTTTTGGTCAAAATTAAAGACAGGTTTCTCCCTGTACAGTTCAGGCTGGCCTTGAGCTCACTTTGTAGCCCAGGCTGGCCTCGAACTCCCAATGATCCTCCTGCTGCAGCCTCCCGAGTGCTGGGATTATAGGCGTGTGTCACCACATCTGGCTCAATTTTCTCTAGTTTACTTTTCTTTTTCTTTCTTTCTCTTTATTCTTTAGACTTTAAGATGAATTTTGGCTTTCTTACAGTGAGATTTGAGAGCTCTTTTAAAAAAATTTCCATCCTTTATCGTATCTTCTTGCTGTTGTTACCTTAAGTACACCACAAGGTTCCATATCCTAGAGTGCTGAACTGTTAATGCCATGCGCTTTCACTGGGGTGGGGAGATGCCAGAGGGTCTTTCTTTCTCCCATCAGCTCTGTTGCCAATTTCTGGCATCTCTATACTCTCCTTCCTCCCCCAGCACTTGCTTGGTGCTCAGCACTGCCTCATAATCGGGGTCCAGTGTCCATCTTGGTCAAACCCTGTGCGTCTTGGCTTCCTGACTGGAAATTTCCAGCCCCTCATCACCCTGGCAGCCAAACTCTGTCTTGTGTCTGTGGTTGCTCTTGGGAAGAGCTCTTCTTTCTTCCTGCAGAAGCAGACCTCTGTTTTGTGTTGGCACAGGATCCTGGCCCCAGTAGTAGGGTATTTGCTTTGCTTCTCCTTCAGCAGCAGTTGGCCTTGGCTTTTGTCCTGAAGCTGAGACACTTTTCTACCCCTCTACCAAAATGGATGAGTGGTTTTCATTCTTCTCCAAAACCAATATTTTCATGTAGTCTAAGGAAAGTAGTATCCCTTCCTCGGTGGCTTAATGCTTTTGCTTTAAGGATGGCAGTGTCTGGGAAAGGGGGTAGACTTGTGCCTATTCCAAATGCCTTGTGCCTATTCATCAGCATCAGAATACCTCCTGAACACCTCTGCTCCAAGTCTGTGGGGTTGGCCTGGCCTTTCCCTGAACACCTGGTAGAGGACCAGAGATATGACTTTGCAAGTAGGTATGAACTCCTCTACTGCACACTGACATCCTCATCTGTACTTGATTTTCTTAAAATTTTAGCTGATTTGTTCTTACCTACCATAAGCTACTTTCTCTCTTGTGCTTTACCCAAGGTAGAAATAATCATATGCCTTGCATTCCATAGAAAAGTTTTCTCCTTTTGGTAATTTAATGACCTTGTGAGATCAGTTCTCTCACTGGATCAAGAAATGTTATGATTTTATAAATTATCTGGATTTTTCTCATTTTTATAGTAGGGATGATGTTCTTTGTAACTTTCTAGGTTTAACACACACATGCCAATTCCGACTCTTGTTTTAAACTTTTACCCTCAGAAGTGCTCCCATTGCTCCTCATGATCCAATGAAAACAGCCTGGTGATATGGTTATGTTTTCCTGCAAAGGATCCTGGGAATGTAACCTTGTCCTGTCGCCAGGAAGAAGGGAAGAATGGGATGTAGTGAGTAACGAGTTCCAAACTAGTGAGATCTCAAATAATTCTGGGCTTAGAGCAATCGGAAATCACTATAAATCAGTAAGGCGTACTGGTGATGTTAGCCCTGTTAAAAGGGTAAAACATCTAAAAGGAGAAAGGCCCAGCATGTCCCCTTATATGTATCCTGTGAATATTTGACAGAGATATGCTAGGGGGAGGTGTTCAAGTCAATGCACACCAGGGCTCCAACTTTATTGAGGCCATGTGGGGGACCAATCGGGCTTTGTGGGACTCACAGTGCCAGGCCAAGCCACAGGTTCTCAGCTCAGCTGTTCATATTATCCTGTTTGACTTTTTAAAAATTATTACATGTTGACCACACACAATGATGACATTTATGAAGGGGAGTTGGTACGTGTATATAGCACATCTTAATTCTCTTTTGCATCCCCTACCCAATCCGTTCCCTCCCTGCTCTTTCCAATTCTTGGTTCCTTCCTTTGCAAAAGCTCTATTTTTATTTTTAATTCTTATATGTGGTGTTTTTTTTTTTTTCTTGTACTGGGACTCAAACTCAGGACCTTGCACTTTTCAGGCAGGTGCTTATGCTGTTGAGCTAGATTCCCAGCCCTTCATTTTTAATTGTTTTTTTTTTTTAAATCCCCTTTCATTTCCCTTTCCCTCTCTTTGACCTCCATCCATCTCTTGTTCCCCCTTTCATTTGAAAAAGATCTCCCTACTCCCTATTTACTTAAGTTTTATTTTGCTCATCATTTATATATGGTTTTCAAGTTTCTCATATAAGAGAAACCATGTGATATTTAAGCTTGTGTGTCTGATTTATTTCACTTAATATAATGGTCTCGAGATGCATACATTTACCTACGAATGCCTCAGGTTTGTCTTTCTTTATGGCAGAATAGAATTCCATGGTGTATAAATACTACATTGTCTTTGTCTGTTCACCTGCCAATGGGCATATGGGACATTTCCCAATTGTGCTGCCGTAAACATGGGTGGGATATGAGTGCATCATTGTAATACAATGACTTTAACACTTTCAAAAAGATACCTAGAAGAGGAATAGCTGGGTCCAATGGAATTCTATTTTTAGTTTTTGAGTACTCCATATTAGTTTCCACCAACACTGTAAAGAGTTTCTTTGAAGAATTTAAATTCTGGACTTCACTAGATATTTTGAGGGGAAAGCTTTAAAGATAAGCCTCAGGCATCAATTTTTTTTTTTTTTTTTTTTACAGAAAGTCTTCCTGGATGATACTGATGTACACAACTCCGTGTACCTCTGGCTTATTCTGTGCTGAAACAAAAATAGGGTGATAAGTTCTCTTGGCCTGAAACACTCTCCCTGCCCCAACTGCACAGCCACATACATACCCAGGGCTGTGCTCCTGTGGGCTTATGGCCTTCTCTCTACAAGAAAAATGGGTAGGACATGGTGAAGGGCTGAACAAAGGCAACTTCAAACTTATCCCTCTGTGATCTGGACCACCTTCAAACCCTCCCAAGAACAGCTGAGAGCCACTTCAGTGATTCTTTCCAGTTGGGAACTGCACTAAAACCCCAGGTGAGAGATAATTTCTAGGCTCTGGGCCTATTCATTTTGGACTTAAGAAGCCTGAGGTTCTTCAGCAACGAATGTGTTCACAGTGTATTAGTGACCGGGAAGTTGACTTCAGTGTGATAGGCACCCAGTGCAGGATGCCTAGGTCTGCCTAGGAGTCTGAGGCTTCCTAGAAGAGATGACCTTAAAGCTGCAGCTGAAGGATGAGTGAAGGTTTGTGTGACCAGAAAGGAGACAAATGAGGGGAAAGACAAACTCTTAGGAGGCCTTTCTGGGCTTAGGGGATGATGAAAGAGTTCTTGTGGTCCAAGTCTAAGTGATATGGAGAGGTGATGCTGGCATGTAAATCAAGGCATCTAATTTATTTCTAGAAATAACTAAACATAGCTTTTTGGTACCAAATGTTTATCAGAGTTCTTTAAGGGAAGGTTGTAACAGATTCATGATTCAAGACCTATCTTGTTTCTTGGATTCTCTCAAAAGCAACCCCCAGCGGAGATGTGAGCAGGTAATTCTCCTTTGAGGGCCCAGCCCAAGGGCATGGCCACTTTCTAGGTTATGTTGTCTTCATGTAGAAAAAAGATGCTAGAGAGCAGAGGTGGAGACAGGAACAAACTATAAAAGTATAATGAAAGCTTCTGACTGGATAGGGTAAAGCTCATGTGTATTAACACAGCATTGGCCAAAATCAGTTTCATGACCAAGCCTATTTTAGTCCACTTTTCAATACTATAAATAAATACAGCTGGATACTGTGGCACTCTGGGAAGCTGAGGCATGAGGATTGAAAGTTTGAGTCCAGCCTGGCCAATGTAGTGACATGCCAAGACTCTGTCTCAAAAAAAAAAAAAAGTTTAAAAAGGGCTGGAGATGTTGCTCAACAGGAAGCCTTGGGTTTAGTCCCCAGTACTAGAAAAACAAACAAACAAAAATCCTGAGGCTGTTTACTTAAAAAAGAAAAGAAGTTTATTTTGGCCCATGGTTCTTGTCCAGACTGAGGGCCTGCATCTAGCGATGGCCTCTTGCTGACAGCGTTCCAAGGTAGCTCAGAACACAGGTGACAAGAGGTTGGGAGCATGTGCATGTGTGTGTTTGGGTCTCTTGCCCTCTTATAAAGCCAACCAGATTTAATCATGGGGCTTCTGCCCTGGAGACTTTATCTAACCCTAATTGCCTCCCAAAGGCCTCACTCTAAACACCACAGTTTTAAGTTCACAGCGGGGCTAAATTTCAACACATGAGCCCTTTGGGAGACACACACAAGCCATGTCTAAACCATAGCAAAACTAAAAGCAATTAGGATGCTGGACAGTGGGATCTTCTGACCTGGAAATAGTTGAAACAAGACTGGGCCAAATGTACAAGCGCACTCCCTCTTGCACATACAAGGCTTTACTTGGGGTGGGGGGTCAGCTGAAGTGGGGCTTCAGCTAAATGGAGTCAGTGCTGGTCAAAGAGAATCTGCTCTCAGAACAAAGAGGTTTTTATTGGTTTGCTAGAATGACCTAAAGTCTTGTAATTTCCACTGTTCGGGAGCATGCTTCCAAAAGATATATTTTTGGCATGAGATTTGGGCTGTTGGGTGGTTCTAATCAACTTATTCTAGAAGAAGTGAAATTTTTGTGTAGTAGTATCATCATCCCGTGGGTCTGAGACCTGTGGCAAGGCTGAAGGACCTTAGGTGGCTGGGTTTTTGTGGCTGGTGAAGAAGGTAAGGGTGAGGGCAAAAAGGGAGAAAGCAAAAGAAAAGAAAATACATACCAACACCAGAGGGCAAAAGGCCAAGTTAACTCTGTATTATAGTCTTGGAAAAAATATTTTTTTAAAGGATCAATATGTCTATGTGCAGAGCTGAGTAGAATCTGACCCAAGGGTCAAGACAGCAAAGGGGACAGACACAATATGAAGACAAAGATGCCAAGCTCTTTATCCCGTTTTAGTCACCCATCAGACATCTGTGGGCTCAAGTGAAGAGTCAGTGCTTTAATAAAAGTGGCCTTTGCGTAACCTAGGCAACTATTATCATAATCCACATGTAGGAGGTGTTAGCTGCTGCAAAGCTAGTGGGAAAGCAGTAATAGATTACCTAGATGTGTGACCCCCGAAATAGTGACTTTTAAGTGTGCTAAGAGAAAATGAAGCTAGCAGGCTTATTTAGATTTTTTCCTTGGTGACAATTTCTCGTTTCATGCAAATGTTCTGCTTCTGGGGTTTTATTAGGGTCTGTTGAAAAGAACACAAAGATAGAGAAAAAAAATAAGCCATGTTGTAAAGGGTAATAGTTTACTGCACCCAGGGGTTTATTTTGTCATCCTAGCCTTTTGTCCCATCTCAGTGGTCTCTGTCTTAGTGGGACTAGAAGGATTGTCAATCTGCACAGGCCGTGGTAAACGTGGGGAGGGAACCAACAATTGTGAACAATAGTAAAATCTACCAAGCTATGTGCTGAGTGCACAGCAGGGGTTTGGGTTGTGTCAGGGTGAGCTGCTCCTAGTAGAACCAAGGAGCATATTACTGAGAACAAAGTACAATATTTTAGACATAGTGAAGATCAAATTGGAGTTAATAAATCAGAAATGTACGTCTTTTGCTTGCATCTCAAAGACTTGAGGCCACCTTAGCATAGTTTAGGTACACATTGTCCCTCACTTTCAAGGCTGGAAGAAGATATACTGTCAACAACACAGGGGGTGTCATCTGAACAAGAGAGCGCTGCAGAAGGTGGTCTGGTACTGGTATCTGATCCCTGCCAGAACAGATAGTATAAACTCTTAGCCATCTGAAACCCCAATGTCCAGTTTGGGCATCCTGCCTCCAGGATTGCCTGGCACCTGGCCATCAGCCCAGCAAGCAGCAGGTAAATGCAGTCTCTGAGTTGAGTATTTGTCCTGAGCCATTTTTAGGAAGTGACAGCTTGTGAAATGAGTAGCTGGGACTATAGGCATGTGCCACCAAATCCAGCTTGCCATTCTTTGTTAGCCCTAAAGATATAGCCAAAGGAGTAGCAGGAATCCTGGAGTCAGAGTACCTAGGTTCAAATCACAGCTTCCCAATTTACTGGCTGTGTGGCCTTAGGCAAGTTATTTGGCTTCCCTCATCTGTAAAGTAGGGTTAATGCTATTGACCTAATGGGTTGTGAGAATGAAATTAATTAATATGTGCAGTGTATTTAAAATATTGCACAGAGGGCTGGGGATATAGCTCAGTGGCATAAGCACTTGCTTGGCAAGTGCAAGGTCCTTAGTTTGTTGCCCAGTACCAAAAACAAACAAACAAAGCAACGTGTAGAACAGAGTAAGTGCTACTAAAAACATTAGCTAGGGTGACGATAATGATGATGAGCAGTTTAAGGTCTCAGACCCACAGGACGATGATGCTACTACACAACGCTGTTACTGAGGACATCACCTATGACATCATTAGCGCCTTTCCCCACCTCCATTATGAATCTTCTCTGGCCCCAACCCAAAGTTATGACTTTCTTGGGCACCACTCTGTCTGTATCTTATGATACCATAATTTGTTTCTGTCTTTGTTTTTGGTGCTGAAATGAGCAGTTTAAGGTGACATTAAACTTTCTGCTTCATATTAGGAAAAGGATTTGGAGGAATGGGATCTGTGTTTCTGATTCAAATTCTTAAAGTCATCCTTCATTTGTCCCAGTTCATGCCAAACAACAAATCCTTCCGTTTCTGCCTTCAGAATGTATCCTGGTTCTGAGCAGTTTTCACTACTTCTATCACTATTGCTACCTCTAGCTTGGCTATCTGTATCCATACCCCTACACTTATCCGTATCTCTGTATCTATCTACATCTGCAGGACTACTGTGCGTTTGGGCCCCTGATTCTGCCCTAGCCGCTACAGTCTTTCACCCATATAACAACAGTGTGGCCTTTTTAAAAGTGAGTCAGTTCACATCACTACCTTGCTCTCATTCTTCCAGTCAGCTTGAGAAAAATCTCAAATTCCATATACTAGTTTACAAGACTCAGCAGGATGAATCCCGCCCTTTCCATCTCTTTCCCCTTGCCTGTCTCATGCTTTGCCCCAGTCATGTCTGCATCTTTGCTATTCCTCTAATACAATGTGCATGGCCAGGACTCTTCCCTAGCTCTGCCTCTGCCTACCCCCACCCCTGCTTGTCTCTAAATATTGGCTTCCTGGCTGTATCAATCACCTTCATGTGACTATACCAAAATACCTGACACCAGATACTTCTGAAGTAAAGAGCTCTTTGGTTCTAGAAGATCAAGTCCAAGACTGGGTGCCCCACAGATTTGGGGCTCTGATCAGTGGAACATCACAGCAAAACTTGAGGACCTCCCATGAGGTTCCACCTGCTAAAGGTCCACAGTACTTCCCAGTAGCACCACTATGGGGACAAATCCCTTGACATATGAACCTCTGGGGAACACTATCTATGTTCAAACCATAGCATTTCTTCTCTTAATTTGGACCTTTACCCAAAAGCCACCTCATTTATAGATTCCTTAAGAATCTTTTCCAAAAGAGAATCTCTTTCCTACCCTGACATTTACACCCCTCTCTTCCATTTTATTTCTCCCTTAGCACTAATCACAAGTGTATTTTGTCTTTACTTACTAGAATGTAAGCTCCTTTGGAGCAAGAACTTTGTCTGCTGTGGCTCCAATACCTAGAAAGATGCCCAGCACATAGAAGGAAGATGATAAGAAGAATCATTAAGGAAATGAGAGAGAGTGAAATCTTCATTTTATTATTTCATTGAAATTATCCCTTTCCTGGATTCCCAAGGGCTCATAAGCAGTGTACAAAATATTTGTATGTTATACCAAGGCAAAAATAAAGAGATCAAGGGAGAGAATAAATGAGACTACTGTACTTAACTGTGTGCTGGTTTTTCAGTGGAAGATGATGTTGAGCACTGTGAAATGTGGCTGTCTGTCAGGAAGTTCTTTGCTCTATAACTGATTTCACAGATGCCAGGGATGAATAAGACTTTACTGCAGGAAGGAGGCCCCTGAGTTGGGGATAAGCATTTTAAATCACATTCCTTCTTTTCTCCTGTTTGAGAGCTCGGAGGGCTACACTCTGATGCTTGTTTCCTTGGAAGAAGAGCATTAACTGGCAGGGTAGAGATGCATCTCCACACATACACCTAACAATGTGGTTAAAGACCTGGTGTCCTTAGACTTTTCTTTATGGAAAGGTGTTCTGGGTCCTGCACCTTAGAGTTGGGAGTCTACTGTGGCAAACAAATTTGGAATACAGTGTGCTGTTCTTCAGTCTTGGTGATAGTGATGTTCTCTTTGCTTCCAGAGCTGGTTGTGTCCAGCTGTATCAGACAAAGCTCCCACTCCCGTCCTTAGCTGGGCTTTCCCCAAGGATTCTAGGCAATGAAAAACACAACCTGCTGTTCTCTCCTGCTGTCTCAGACAGCATCTGCACCATGGTTGAAGAGTTTCTTAGGGGGCCTGTCCTTTTTGAAAACCCAGCCTGGGTCCCTCAGGTTGAAAGGATACAGACCATTTGTGTCTTTTTGCTCTAGGAAATGCAAGCTAGTAATGCAATTCTGACATAGACAGTATAGCAGACCCCAGGGTGGGCCATTCAAGAGGTACAACTGTTTTCCCTTAGATCGTTTAGCAGGAGCCATTGTTCTCGGCTTTCATAACTTCAGAAGCATCTCTTGAAGAAGTCTGTCTGCTCTGATAACAAGTGTAGGTGTCCAGTTGTCCAGACTTTTCTGCACTGTAGCTTTTTTACATGACAGAAGGCACCTTGCTCATAGCTTGGTTCTGTGATGCTTGCTGAGGACCAGCATGGGCCTCTGTGGATCTCAGTCAGCATGAGAACACGTGCAGAGGGAAAACGCTTCCACAAATGGGAAATGCTGTTGGTGGCCGTGCTCTGTGTCTACTCACCTTATTTTCTCTAACACCTTAGATACTAATTTTTTCTGAACCTAGTCCCGCCTCCTTCGCTTGCTGCTAAATAAGCATATTCTTTATGAAAAGGAGTGGGTGGGTAGTGCAGTTGGGGAAAATGTGGTCTTAACGTTGGGTAACTTAATGTGGCGGCTGGGGAAATAGACAGTGACAACCACCTTAGGAACTACCTTTTGTATCATCCTCATTCTGAATTTTAAAATAAAGTTGCTACTGGCTGTTGCTGTTAGCTAATTGTCAGACAACAGCCAGATACACTACAGCCAGAAAAGTCTCTGCTGAGATTTCTCTGGCAGCAAATGAAAGCTTTGGCTATTGCCCTGGGACTGGCTGAACAGGCCCAGCACAGGCCCTCCCTCTGCAGGGACCCGTCCACCACACTTCAGACTGCAGTGTGTATAAATATACGGTGTGGTGAATGGGGTGCAGGCACCCCACCTCATAATTTTAGGCAGCTGCACACCCACTCATTCACAGACACCATACCAGCATAATTCATCCCACATCTCACAGCTAGAGTGACCCCAGCCTCAATAGACAATTTAAAGGCATTGCCTACAAATCAATTTTCCCCTCTAAATAGGCTGTTACAAGAGTGGACCTTTCTGCCTGCCCAGCCTAAGCCCACCTGTCACTGGGACTTCCTAACTAGTGGTCACACTATATTGATCTTTTTAATCCTCTCTCTTTGAAACACAGAGCCAGCTGATGTGGAGTTCCTCAAAAGAAAGACTCTCGCCGCCCCTACCTCTACAGGTAGCAGCATATCCGGGGCTAATTCCCCACTAAAAAGTCTTAATTGGCTTATGGGGCGCCTGAGAGATCTCCCTTGTGTTTACAGTGTGAAAGGAAAGGATGGATCCCAAACACCGTGGCCCGTCTTTATCTGGTTCTTGGTGGAAATCAGGTGCGTTTTATTTTATAATTGTTTTTGAAACAGGATGGGAGGGTTTGGAGGTGGATGGAGATAGTGTTTCACTTTCGTGGTTGAACCACCAGAGCAAGAGAAGAAAAAGCCCCAGAGACACTGAGATTAGGTAAGAAACTTGTTGACCTTTTTTTTTTTTAGTTTTTATTTACATGAAGCATCTGCAGTACAAAAATGTAAACTTCGATAGCTCATAATAATAAACTCTTTATATACAAAAATACATTTTCATATGAATGATGTATCTTGAATAAATTAAAGTACCCTCCAGCCCAGTGCCTGAATAGCTACGCAAGCGCTTGGGTTCTTCCTAGGGCGAGACTGTAGTGGTGGGGGTCAGGATCCATAATGCATGAAGCCCGTTCCTTGTGTCTCCTTTTTAAGCCTTTTCATTGCATTGTCAGCCGGCTCAAACCGAATTTTCATGCTCGTTTTTCTTCATTAGAGTTCTACAAATTGTAAAATTGACTTTTCACCTCGTCTTCAGGGGCTCATCTGTCCCTTTTCCAAATCACACTGAAGTGGTGGCTGGGGTCAGTTCTGAGCCAGCCACAAAGGAGGTTTTTGTGGAGTTCAGAAAGTGCAAAAGGAAAGGCCGGTCTGAGGGCGGGCAGGAGCAGGGCTGCTGAAGGCTGGAGAAACAGACCAAGGGGCAGCCTCAGCGAGGGTGCAGCGACCTAACAAGCGTCTCAGGTATCCCCCAACCATCTGAAAACTCCCGCTCCCTCCCTCTGGCTGGAGTGGGGGTCCTGAGGCCGCAGCTGGGTTCCCGTCTATTGCCTGTTGACTGGGGGAAGAGGAAGGTCGCGGTGTCTGCAGAAGGCCTAGTGGTAAGGGATGAAACACGGTGTCGTGTGCAGCAAGTCTTTGGGCAGACCAGGGAAGGAGAAAAGAGAGTCGCCAGGGCCGTAGGGGAAGTCTTCGGAGGCAGCAGGACTACTGGGGTCAGAGAGGGGTGAGGCGGCGGCGGCGCAGGGGGAGGCGGCAGCACCCGAGCCCCAGGACTCGGCGTCGCTGGCCGGGCTCGAGGGCCGGGGCAGGCAGGGGGCGCACTGCGGAGGCAGGAGACGCTCCCGGGAACCGCCCCCGGGCAGCCCTTGATCGGCCAGGCGCAGCGTCTCGGCCAGCGCCCAGATGTAGTTGTAGGCGAAGCGCAGCGTCTCGATCTTGGTGAGCTTCGTGTCGTCGGGGAAGGAGGGCAACACGCTGCGCAGCGCGTCCAGCGCCGCGTTCAGGTTGTGCATACGGTTGCGCTCACGGTCATTGGCCTTGACGCGCCGGCTCCTGCGCAGCGAGTGCAGCAGCGCCTCCGAGCGCACTCGCGCTCGGCCCCGGCGCCGCCGCCGCTCCTGCTCCTCGTCCTGAGCCCCTGGAACATCGGAGGCCGAGGGCATCCCCCGGGCACCCCTGCGGGCGGGCGCGGGTGGCCCCGAGGCGGGGGCTAGAGATTGGAACCTGGCACAGTCCTCCTCGTCGGTGAGGAAGCCGGACAGGTCGCTGCTGCTGGCGCAGTCGAGGTCGGAGAGGCAGGTCTCCAGGGGCGCTGGCATCGCTGCGATGTACAGGATCGACAGATGGATAGGACGACGGCTAGATGCAGAAACCCGGTTGAGGGCAGGTCGGCTGGGTCTGGTGGGGCACTTACGTTCTGAGTGGCCCTGGGTTACTTTGTGCCCGCTGCGGGCGCGGGGGCCTGGAAAGGCGCAGGAGCGCAAGGGGAACTTGGCTTGGCTCCTCGCCTCGCCTGCAGAGGCCACGCGCCGGGCTGGTCTCCCGAGTGATGTCGCCGGCGATCTGATCAGCTCGTGTGAGCACCGAGTGTGGCACACGACTGGCCTCAGGACCCTTTAAGTACCCGACGCAACAATGGGCGCCCCCCTCCCCAGCCACCTCCACCCCTGAGGCAGCCGCGTGAATGGAGGGCGGCGGCAGGTCAGCCCCGTGCGGCGCTCAACTATTTGCATAATTTATGCTCGCGGGAGGCCGCCCCCGCCCCTCCCCCTCCCGGAGCGTGCCCGTAATTACCGCCGGCCAATGGGCGGCGGCGCCCGGCCGCGGAGCCGGCTCTGGCTGAACAGACCCGGGCGTTCCAGGCAGTGAAACCCGGGCGGGGGCTGCGGGCGATTGGCGGCCCAGGCACGCTCCTTCGGGGACGGGCCAGGCGCCCCTCGCTGGGGTGGGATGGGAAGCCGGGGCAGGAAGGAAAGCCAGAGCTGCGCTGCGAGTTGCGGAGACCTGGAGCCGGTGCGAGGCTGGATTCGCATCCCTATTCCAGCTGCTGAGTGGCCGCGTGGCTTTGGGGAAAGTATTTCGCCACCCTGAGTTTCAGTTACCTGTCTGTAAGATGGGACACGTGTCTACTTGTAGAAGATGTGAGAAGGTGGACGTGGATCACTTAACGGGACGCTTTGTAACAGAGCACAGGATAAATGGTTGCAATGTACAGAACCCACGGAACTAGTGAAAAACCACATCCACGCAAACAGGAGAGTGGCCGAGAGATCAAAGTTACAGGACACAAGGCAAGGGATAGGTGGCCCGGTTCCCCGTCCCGGTGAAGGAAGAAATGGAGAAAGAATCTGCTGACCTTCACCAGTGGCAGTGATGGCGAACCTTTTAGACCTTTCATACCGGCTGCGGTATGAGTGCCACAGGTTCGCCACCACTGATGAGGGGTGGGAGCGGAAGAGGAATAGGAAAAGTGAGATCCGGTGGTGTCCCAGGCTGGGTTCAGTCTTGGCCTCACCTATCTCTTCTTTTCCTGTCCTCCATCGGCGCCCAGAGACTCATAGAGTAACCCAAGTGTATGAGTTCCCCTCTTCTCAAGCATCCGGTAACCTGCGCTGCAGGTCAGGAGTGGCACCGGCAGCCTCCTCCTTCCCCACAGTGTGAGGCAGCCAAGGGCCCTGGCGTTCCTCTCATCCCAGAAAGCTGACTCACAGAGGGCTGAGAGCAGCAAGCGCGCTCTTTCTGAGCAGAAGACTCACTGGAATGTCTCTGGAGTCACTTTCGTCTGGTCACTAGAAAATGATAAGTACCTTGGCGCCCTTGCCTTTCCCCGACTTTGCAGTGGGGGAGAAGATGGTCTTTAAGGTGCATCCCTGCATTCTAGGGTGGGGCGTTCTGAAAAGTCGCGGCGCCCTCCCCATGATACCTGAGGGATTGCCTCAGTTCTGACACCTGGCCTGCTGTCCTCAGGGCGCTCTGCCTGGGGAGTCTGTGGAGTCTTCTCCTACCTCTTGCTGCACTCCACACTTTCCCTGACCTGGCAGAATGCTAGGAAAGGGCGACTTAAGATTTGTTAGAAGTCACAGAAAGTGGCTTAACCCAGGTTAAGCAAGAAAGGGTCATTGTTGCCCAGTAGCACAACCCAAGGGTCCTCACTCCGGCCGTGCCTTTTTCTGAGTCAGTTTCTATGTGGCCCCTGTATGCTCACACCAGCCTGACCTCATGACACCTTTGGGCCCTCTATTTGTTTCTGCAGGCTGCCATAACAAACCAAGTGTGTGGCTTAAAACAATAGATGTTTATTCCCTCAAAACTCAGGGGGTCAGAAGTCCAAAGTCAAGGTGTCAAAGGTTAACCCATTTTGGAGGCTCCGAGGGAAAACTTGTTCCATGGCCCTTTCCCGGCTTCAGGTGGCTCCTGGCAGTCCTTGCCTCCTTGGTTTCTAACTGCATCTCTGCAATTTCTGCCCATTGTTTCACATGACCTTCCCCTCTGTGCCTCTGTGTCTTGAGCTACCTCTTAAGGAGACTCATTAGATTCAGCCCCGGCCCCAACCAGGGTGATTTCAAATCCTTGCTTTGATTACATCTGCAAAGTCTTATTTCAAATATGGTCAGATTCTTAGGTTTTGGGTGGAAATATCTTTTATGGGACCACTGCTCAACACTTTATAGCCCCTGTTTTCAAATTCCTGGAGGAGAGAATTGGTTAGAATTGACCAGTTGCTGAATTACACATTTGTCAGTTTTTTGGCTGCCCATCTCTGACCCTTGAGGAATCCGAATGCGTGGTAGTTAGGATGCGGTTGATGGTTTTAAGTGTGCTCTATCACAAGTCCTGCATGGAATAGACACTCTCAGCTGGTGATAGCTCAAAGTTCATTTGTGTCATGTAACGACCTGAAGAGCTAGTGACCAGTGGTGGAAGAGGTTACCGGAAGCCAGTGGACATCCTGGCCGCTTTTCCAGAGATTCTTCCCCCGCCTTGTTCTTAACCTTCCCATTGACGGCACCAGAACTCCCTAGCAGGCCTTTTCTGTAGTAGAGCTTTTCTGCTTGGGATGGACAGGTTAAATATCTGTGTCTGTGTTTTGGCAAATAAAACACCAAGTTCAGTGTTCCAGTTGCCAAAGCATAGACAGTTATGCTGTTTTATTCTGCAGCAGCTCACAGACCATGTTGATGGCTTGCTCTGCGGCAGACACTGTGCTGACACTGGGTGGCAGGAGGTTAGGGATGGCTGGCTGATGGTGGCCTTGGGCTTTGATTCTTGAAAGCTGGCATTCATTGCTGGAAGAACCCATGGAGATAGTTCCAGCAACTCATATATGAGAAACTGAGGTAGAAGGTAGAGAAGTAATTTTTCTGTGTTGCACAGGGATCTCTGATGGTCCTGAACCAGACTGAGGAGTCCTTTTGGCCCCATATTTTTCTCCATCACATCCAATCAGCAAATGCACCCTGAGTTCCCATTGCATGCTGTCCTGTGCCAGGTGACCTGTGGAGTGTCCGGTAGGTCTGTAGTCTTGCAGAAGAGGGGGTATATTTGGCTCTAAAAATGCCACTGGTCCAGAGAGGTGTTGGGGACCTATTGAGGGAGCAGGTCTGAAGAACTGTGGGAAGAGATGGCTCATGGATGGGACTTGCCAGAGGGGGAGATGAGAAGGCCTTGAGAGGATGAGATGGGCTTCTCTGGGCACCTAGAGGAAGAGGGCAAGGATGGTTGAGGTAGGCTTTGAATGGCCATGGTGGACTTCCCTTTTCCTTTCTGTCTCTGCTTTCTTTTGTGAGCACTAGCTGTGAGTCCCAGTAGTTCACTGTACAGGAGCATCTGACAGAAGGGACAAGTAAGGGCTAAACTCAGCCTCACATGCTTCCTAAAGTGGGCTTCATCTGCCCAGAAAGACCCCTTATGAGCTACTGATGGATCTATGCTTCCTGCTCAGGTCCCTCTCCTCTGCCTGGTCCTTAGTGACCTGTCCAGGTAGGCATCTTAACTTGCCTGCCTACTCCTGGATCACAGGGAGTGTATGTCACAAGTAGCTGCTCCCTGGACATTCCCTGCACTCTGCTTTTCCTAAGTGTCTGAGGCACTTAGCCTAAGGGACTTGAGGGCCCTACAAAAGATCTGAAATTGGAGCTGGCTCTGAGAATGGGAGATGAGAACCAGGGAGTGTTGCAGAACACTCAGGGCTTTCTACTCAAAAGTGAAAGGATATGTATCCTTCTAGGAGGATATGTATCCTTGTTGAGGGAGATAAAGTTTCTTCTGCCTCCCAAATCCCCGCCAGCCAATAAGCACATCTGTGGGAATTCCTGTTCCCAGAGCACAGTGGGATGTGATAAACTCAACCATAGCAGGCACTGCTGGCGAGCATCCAGCTGCCAATCTCCCAGGGAGGGCAAGGATGGAGACCAGTAGATAGGGAAGTACCATAGGACCAAGATTTAAGCCAGAGTTTCCCACACTGTGGTCACCTAGATGGTAGTGATGGTGTATGTGTGGGAGGTCCCCAGTCAGAGTCTTTGGAGATCTGGCTTATGTGTGGAAGTCACCACTGACCGATGCCTTGAACCAGTGTGTCCCTATGGGAAAACGTTCCCCTCAGCATCCACCCTCCTCTCCTGTGCTCCTCTAAGCCCGGTGACAGATTGGACACATTTCTGTGACAACTCAGAAGTGCTCCCAGGGTGCCAGGGTTGGGGTTCCTCTTGTAGCTTTGCTTCCCTTTGTACAACCAGGGGAACAGCGTGAGGGAAGGTGCAGGACAGAAGGTGCACACCCGTCTCTGGCAGCCTTTCCTGAAGGCTCCAGTGAGACAATGGGGGAAGCGATTTCTTTCTCTTCCTTATGGAGAAGACACTGCTGGTGTTAATATACTGGTGAAGAAACAGCTTCCTAAAGTAAGAGATGGGAAGGTGGGGCAAGGCTTCTAGTGTCTACTGAGATTGTTGGTGTTTTTATTTTTAAAATGAAGGCCAAAATAGGGGGAATGTGGTGGTGAAGGATGAATATTTATATATAAAAATTAATGTGGTTCAACACAAACATACAAAATAATCTGTGCTGTTCCTAATGCAATTTCAGTATTTAAAAATATATTAAGGTACAGCACCTAACGGCAGGAAGATCAAGAGATAGATCCATATTCATATTGGTGTTGAACCTCACCTCAGCCCTGTCACTGTCTTAGCGAGCATGTGTGACTTCATTTGGGGTTCGTGTCTACAGCCTTTGTCCTTTTGTGGTCACAAAGCTGAGCCAAATGTCCTCTCTTTCAGTGATCAGAAATACTCAAGCCTGAGGTTGAACAAATGCTCAGTGCTGCAATGTGGTGAGCTACACTGAGAGCTTAGTGTTCTGAAAGGACAAGCAGGAGGTGGCAATCCGAATGCATTTGGGAGAGGAGGCTGCCATCGCATTTTACCATCCCCTAAACTGTTTTAGCTGATATTGATCATTCTGCATCTCCTCTCACTGGTTAAACAGAATCTTCATTTCAACAGTGCCGTGGCATCTGTAGGTAGATCTGAGCTTTGTGATGTCGTGAGGCCACCACAAAACCAGAAATAAACAGACAGCAAAGTACCTGTGAACCCTTAGTTGCAGTTAATGTTAGGGAAATGGTGCTGCACCTTCCTCAGCCTTTCAGGCCCTGGAGACGCTGAGTTGGTAAGGCACTGTGAGTTTTGAGGCAGTGTCTGCAGGTGCATCCTCCGTGGGGAATTTTGTACGAAGTGAAGTAATGCAGAGAACGCTGTTCTAACAAGACTGTTCAACTTTGCCCTCACTTTTGTTTTCTGGAGCTAGCTGGGGGGAGGGGCGGCACTGGTTTTGTGGGTGGCACTTTAGAAAGAAAAAGTTGTAATCTTTTTAGAAAGAAAGGAAGAAAAGGTGCAGCTACTGAAGAGGAAGGGATGAAGGATGATGTAGGACACAGAGGCTCGCTCCTTTGAGTGCATTAAGTACATCACAGATATGCAGTTGCGTTTCCACATAAGAGCAGCAGGGTGGGGTTAGAAAGGGGAAACAATTCCCTATTTTCTTTACTGATGACCCATGACAGTTGTGGAAGGGGGGTGGAGATGAGGGGGGAAATGAGGCAGGAGGGGGGAAACAGAGGGGTCTTTCAGTGACAGAGCAAGGAAAATGGCAAATTATCCATGGTTTCCAGAAATCCGTGGAGGCCCCCTCGGCCCCTGCCCTGCTAAATACAGTGCCGTCTGTATGCATTTCCCACCTCGGAGATGTCTGCTTGAATATTCCCTGGCATTGTGCGCTGATGTATTTGGTTGTGTGCAATCTGCCTACATGTGAGATGAATGTTGGCCCCTAGTAGAAAAGCTGTGCAAGTGCATGTTATTCTCACAAGTGCAGGAAATGCTTTTTAAATGGCACTGAGCAATTCTGCAGCCAGATAAATTTCTTAGTGCAAGAAGTTTCTCAGTTGGATTAGATGTTCAGGCCTGTGCTCGTGTGGGGGGACAATATGCACTTGGGCTGGCCCTAAGTTTGAAGCGTGTTTGCAGTTTGGGCCAGTCTGTGGGGAGAAACAATGTCCTTTTTGTGCCCAAAGGAGAGTAGGGGAGGTGAGGGGGTGTGTGCATGCTTGTGCAGGAAGAGCCCAGAGGGTGCAAGCTCAGAAATGAAGAGGGAGAGAGCCTACCAAGGTGTCACCCTGTCTCTGCTCAGCAGGGAGTCCAGGACTCAAGTTTGCATTAGCTGCTACAAGTTATGAATCAACCTGGAACCTCCTGCAAAGAATTTTGCTCTCCATGATTCTTAAAGCTAAATCTTCTGGCCTCAGCTAAAACAACAAAAACACGCCTAGCCCTGCTGCTGCTGTGGGGAGGTTTTAGCGCCCCAAATCCAGGCTGCACCTGCCACAGGAAGTTGCTAAAGCCAGAGTTAATTTTGCTGAACGGTTTTATTTTCATCTACTTCATGTTTTTGAATTCTTGGAAACGTCTTCTGTGCAGATGAAAGACACGCTGTACTCCCTGGATGTTTGTGGGTCAAGTGTGGGAACACTGTGTGAGAGAGCGTTTTCTTTTGTGTGTACAAAAGAAGTCACAGTGAAATTTATCCTAATGGAATTCAACTATTGGTTTATGGAAAGAATTCAGAAGTAAACTCAGAAACAGCTGAAGTGTTCTCACTTTTCTCCATCTTAACACTTGCCTACATAAATTCACGTTGAGTTCGAACACAAATGCATTTTGTTTGTGGTAATTAAAATGTTTTAATGAGACAACCATAAAATCCACCATTAATTATTTTATTTCAAACACTTCTGCCTTCTTTTGAACCAGGTCTATTTAGAAATAGTTTAGAGAGTAGCCTGCAGTTTTATTCTTTCCTCTGCATTATACACAGGAGTGGAGAAGTCATTTATAAATAATTACACAATGTTTTGGGTCTTTGGGCTTGTATAATATATCAAAGCGATTAGTACACTTATTGTTCCATTGTAAGTGCTTTTTTTCTCCTTTCAGTCTCCCTTGCCTTGTCTTCTAGGTAACCTTTTTCTGGAAATCTTTTGTCTTCTTCATTCTTTTTGCTTGTTACAGTCCAGGAGCATTCTTCTTATTCAAACACTCCCAGCAGGGGCAAAGAAAGCGACTTCGACTGCATCTTAAGTTTTACCATAACTTTCTGGCATTTTCTTTTCTTTCAGTTTTCCCAGACTACCTAAGGGCAATGAAGAATTATAACATACATGAATTATTGGTACTCCCCTCGCGTAGAGGGGGGAGGGAAGCGCCTCATTTTCTATGCCCCCAAGGGACCCAACAAGCGGGCGGCTGCTAAACAATGTATTTATCACTTTGCATCTCTTTGGGACGCCGGCCGCGCCTCCACCCTCGCCGCCGACTGGTTTTTACTCGGGTCCCGGGAGAGCCAGCGATTCTCAATTTCTTTTATAGAGCTACCAAAAAAGAAAGAGAGAGAAAGAAGAAAGGAAAACAAAAGAAAGAGACTCCTGGGCTGGAGGAAGGGGTGCCCCCAGTCTCGTGACGACGACCCTCGCACCGCGCCCTTCCCGAGCGGCCTGGCCGGGGCAGCCAGACCCCGACCCCGCGCGCGACCCGCGCGGCGGCGCAGGCTGCTGCCGCTCTCCAAAGAGCTGGGCCGCCTCGCCGCGTGAGGGGATTAGGGTCGCACGAGAGGCGACTGCACCGCGGCCTCCCGCCACGTGAGGATAGAGGTGGCTTCAAAAGTCCCCAACACGCTAATCCTTGTTATCCGGCTGGAAGGCCGCGGCCGAGCACCGGCTGGCGGCGGGTGGGGAGCGCGCCGCCCCGCGGGCCCCCGGCACGGGTTTGGGGCCGCAGGCGACAATCTGGGCCCCGTCCTCCCCCACCCCGGGCTCCCCGGGCGAAAGCAGGTCAGTCCCTGGTGACCGACAGGCGCGGGACACTTGTTCCGCTCGCGTAGTTAGCGCGGGCCGGGGAACTAAATCCTGGGCCGTACTGGGAGCACGGGCGCCGGGGTCAAAGCAGGGCCCGCCGACAAGACCGCGAGAATGGGCCGGGGAGCGTGCGGGCGCCGCCGAGGAGGGTGCTGCGCGCCACCGGGCGTTTTCCCGGCCCGCGGGCCCCGGGCCGGCCCTGCCCCTCCCGCGATCCGCCCCGGCCCCCGACTCGGGCCCCCGCCCCGCCCCCGGCCCGGCGCAATCTGGCGGCCGCGCCCGCCGGTGCAGTGTGCAGACCGCGCCGGCGCCCGGGGAGGCTGAATGGCCGCGCGAGGTCGGGCGGGCGCGCACGCCCCGCAGCCCGGGCTGGATTTGGCCGCATTTGCATAGCAGGTGCTGATGCTTGGCCATTCTTACTTAAAGGAGTTTTAATATGGGATAAATTACCAGGAATTAGGAGCTGGAGTGGGCGGGAATAAAAGAACCCTGTCGCCCTCTTCTTACCGCCGCCTGGCTTGGAAGGAGGGGAGGAGAAGCGGAGAAGTACGAAGTGAAATTCGACTTTAAAAGTCTTCCCCTGAAGAAGCTGCCCCTCCCCCGCCAAAGCAGCGAAGAGAAAACAGGAGGGAACTTTAATGAATTTGAGTTTAGAATCTGTTCTGCCGCGACTAAAGCAATAATCCCGGGGATACTAATACGATTAGCGAGCGAAGATCTTTGAGTCAGAAAATCTGGCTGATTTTAAAATGTTAATCCCGGCCCTCACCCACCCGGTAGGAGAGTAGAGAGGCTGCACCACTAGACACTGTGTTTTCTTTCCTACTCTTAAAGCAACGACAGGCGTGGCCCGCACCGGCCCATTTCTTGATCATAAGGAATTTCTTCCCAGAGGTGTGTTCGTGGTCTGAGGATCACCGGCAGCCAGGGTGTCGGGTGGGCCAGGGCCTCCCGAGACTGCCCTTCCCAGGGCAGTCAAATCTTTGTGGTGCTTGGATGGTGCTGGCCTCCAGTTTCAGCCCCTGTGCTTGTACCCTTGCAGAGGCTTGGGGCAGTTTGCAAGAGGTGGGGTTTGAAGGAATAGGAGTTAGGGTGGATCTCCCGACCCTCCTGGGGCATCCCTTTTTACCCCTACCCAGGACTGTCCTCACAGGGATGACCCGGTTTTCAGGTTTTAGGGGCCTGGGGACTGCAGAAGGGGAAAGGCGGCATCAGGAGCCTGTGAGATTGTGGTTTGGCGCAGAGGCTCTTTAAACACTTCAAGTTCTGCGAGGGGGCTGGAGTGAAGAGAAGGTGGATTTAGCAATTTGGCAGGAGCGTGCTCCTCCCAGGACTTTGCAAACCAAGATGCCCTCGGATTGCGTCGAGGAAGGCTCTTGGCTCTCTAAGGGGTTAAATGCTAAGGCTACCTACCTCCTTTGTCCTCTGGCCAGGGTGCCTTCCTCCCACCCTGCTAGGAGCACGCTGCTTTTTAGGGCTCAGCCTCGTCTAACTCCCGGGGTTCTTCCTCCTGGCCCAATTTTATCCCACCGTGGGGCACAGTGGCACTTGGGATCATGCGACAGCCCCAGGCGTGCTGCAAGTGCTTTCCCCGGAAAGCAGTGTGAGGTGTCCAAAGGGACCATATGGTTTGGAGCGAGAGCCTCGGAGCCCACAGACAATGGGGAAGTGAGAGGCCCAGGTCAGTGGTAGAGCTTGCGTGGCTGCAAACCTCCCTTTCAGGCTAATGAAGCTGTTGTCTGGGGGTAATGATGCAAATGCCGGAGCGCTTTCTCGCCCTGATAGTCTAGAACGGGATTCGTCATACAATCTGAATCTTCGGGAGGACTTTAGACAGAACCTCCCCCACAGATGGAGATGAGCCAGATGTGCACTTTGCATCTGAAGTGGAGGTGGGGGCGGCAGAAGGGGGGACCCCACCCGTGCCTACTTCCCCCAAGGACGGTGTTCTGGCTGGGGCCTGGCAGCAGAGAGGACAAAGTCCTGGATGAGCTGAGAGTGCCTGACCCTGGGGGGGCTCAGAGGTGGGTGATCTGATCACAGCATCTGATCAGAAAAGCGGCTGTGTGTGCTGTGGTAAAGGGTAAGTGAACTATCTGTGTGGGGTGCAGTGGCCGCTGCTTCCCACTCAGGACACAGACGGGGCCATTCTGGAGGAAGTGCTCACTGAACGATGCTTAGATTTCATTTTGCCCAGTGTCCCAGCTGATGGTGATTGGGGCCACGCTGGACAGAGTGTTATTTCTGTGGGTACTTCTGAAGCAGAAATAGTAAAAGGGAAGCAAGGACCAGGTGACACACATCATGAGACTCTGGGAAGTGGGGGCAGGAAAGAGGATGTCACAGAGCAAAGTGGGAAGATACAAAGCAATCCAAGGAAAGTGGGGAAAACCGGCGGTGTTGGAGGGGAGGGGAAGGATGGTGATTTCTTCTTGCCAGAGAGTCATCTCCCTTTTGAAGTTCCAGCCTGGGCCCAGTGGACTACTGATGTCCGGAGACAGGAATATTTCACACATTATCAACGGAAGTAACACAGACCACTGTGGAATAAAATGATCTAATAGGTTTTTCCCTTACAGATACAATAGAGAAACCCCAGTGACCCGGTACAAGCCCTGAGTAATAGCAGTGGAAGTGGGTGGAGCCCAGAAGGTATCTGTAGGTAGAACCCGGAAGGAGAACGTGTCCGCATCTGCCTGTACAGGGTTTGCTCTCCTTTCCCTCCCTTCTGTACTTTCCGTGTCTGGTACAGTCCCTGGTGGCAGACTCGATGCTCAAGGGATGTCTGTGGAGAGCAGGGATTGGTGCATGGCCCCGGGTGTTGTGCTCGCATGAGGTTCACACACGTGTACGTATGCACGTGTTAAACAGCTCTTTCTCACCTTCAGGGAAAAGAGAGGCAGGAGCTCAGTTGTAGCTTTTCCATGGGATTTCTCTACCCTTGAAACCTGAGAGTTAGCCCACAGCACTGCAGCCCTGAGATCTCTGCTCAGCCCCTCTGGGAAGAGGGCTTGCTGGATGGGTGTCTGTTCACACCTTCTGTGGTGGCGTAATTTTAGGAGACAGAGGGTTGGGGTGGGAAATGGAAGTGCCCTAATTGGAGGAGGAGAGCTCCCTAATTACCCCTGCTGGCGGTGGGGGCTGGGCAAGGGCAGATGGAAACCCTGGTCACACCTCTGCCCCCTCAGACCACTCCTAAGGTCATAGGTAAGTTGTCACCAAGTTCTGCCAGAGCCTGGCACAGGATTCTCTTTTTGCTCCCTCAGGTGCCCCCTGCCTCCTTTCTGCACACTGGGAGAGGGAGGGGGAGAGAAGGAGGAGGGAGGTTGCCCTGGTGACACCAGCTCTCAAAACTCAAGCCACAAGCTGCTCACCGCAACACCTGTTACCACTGATTCTGTCCTGGGGTGAGAGGAGAGAGGTGGCTCTCCCAGGTCTGGAGCAGAGTGTTGGCAGGAGCACTGCACACTCAGTAGGATAAGGGTTTTCTACTAATTTGAGAGCTTTGCAAAACATGTTGTTTAGAAACATGGGAATCTTTCTAAAACATCCCAGTCTTCTCTCTTGCTTTGACATATATGCTGCAGACGCCTGTTTGTATAGGTTCTGAGAGCACACAGGGCCAAGATGCTCGCATCAGTGCCTCAGACCTCTTGATTCCGTCATCACCCCCTTCACCATCATTACCATCCATATTGGTAGAAATGCTATTTGTGAATAATCTTTTGTGAGGCGGTTGTAACCTCATTTTACCTCGCTTTCTTAACTACACAAGCTTGTTGATTGTATATTTATAAAATTTTATATATTTACTTTTTTTTAATGGTACTGGGAATTGAACCCAGGTCCTTTGCACCAAACCATATCACTACCCTAGCTTTGTATATGTTTTACAAAATTTGGCGGGCGGTGTCTTGCTCAGTTGTCCATGCTGGGCTGGAACTTGCTATTCTTCTAGCTCAGCATGCCAAAATTCTTGGATTATAGCCACGTGCCACCATGCCTGGATAAATTGTGCATTTTTATTTGGCTTCTACATATGAGGAGACCAAGGCTTAAGAAGGTTAAGTCTGTGTCTAGGATCACGGGGCCAGCAGACAGTAGAGCCAGGGAGAGATCCAGGACCGTCTGGCTTCTGTGCCCATGACTGCAACCACTCATCAGCCCTCTTCTGTCCTTTCGCACTCTCTGGGAACAGCTGCTGGATGCCAGCTCCAGCTAGGTGCTGGCTGCTGGGAGATGAAAACCACAGGCCTGGTCTGTGCAGTAGGACAGTTCTCACAGCCTTTGATCATGAGCAGACACGGGCGACGCTGAGTTTGGACCTGGTCTCTGTTCTTTTTTTCTTGGTGAGAAGTCGAGTTCTGCCACCTTGAGAAAATCATTCCCCTGTCAGTCTTCATATTCTGTATTTCAGAAAAGGGTGATGGTGGTGGAAAGGAAAAGGATATAAGGTGTTATCAGGTTAATAATATCCTTCATTGTTGTGGGCTGATCAGGTCCACAATCTCTTGAATGAGGGTATGGCAAAGGCTAAATAAAAAGGCAAGTGGAGTGATTCAGGGCTCCAGGAGGGTCAGAGCCCTCCCACAGAATTCAAGATTCTCTTAGGGCTAAGACCAACCTTCTCTGGGTGGCCCATATTTATTTAGTTATCAGAAGAGGGGAGGGGATTATTCAAGAAGGGCAGAACCACTTAAGGACTTCTCCAGGTAAGGTATTAAATTGATCCACCTAGGAGTGAAATGCCTGCGGCTACAGTCTTTATCTAGTTGATTCAGGTGTCCTTGGCTGTGATCTTGTCTTATCCCTTGAAGCTTTCTGGTTTCATGAGCACCTGCCATTACAGGCCTTAGCAGGGAAGAGTGACTCACAGAGGTTCACTTACTATGAATCCACCACCCATCTCCAGCCAAGGAACTTAGGCCTTGGACAGACTCACAAGTAAACATGCAAAGCCAGTTGGTTAATTTAAGTCCTGCTCAGGGCTGCTTCATCGTGGTGGTCTCCATCAAGGTGTCCTCTGTGGGCTTAGAGATGACCTAGAGAACTCCAGGTTCATGGGTGCAGCACACTATCCTCCCTTTAGGTCTTGAGGAGTGTCTTAGTTACTTTCTTATTGCTGAAACAAAATACCCAAGGAAAGTTTTATTTTAGCTCACAACTTGTAGAGGTTTCAGCTGGCCTCAAGGCACAATGCCATGGCAGAGGGGAATGGCAGAGGACAAACAGTTGATGACACGGTGGTCAGAAGGAGGAAGCAGTGAGCCAGCAAGGTAGGGAGGAAGGATGTACATACATACCCTTCCAGGCCACACCCACAGTGACATCCTCTTCCACCAGGCCTCACCTTTTAATGCCACACCCAGCTATAAAACTACTAGTAGATTGATCCAGTCAATTCCCAAAGCCCCACATATGAATGCATGAGGCTTTGGGGGGACATCTAGATAGAGGCCACAACAGGGAGTCACCTAAGGATGTGACATCTAACTTCTCTTTAATCTGATTCCCTATGCACATATCGAACAGAAGTTATGAAGGGTCCTCAAGCTAAAGCTGATGGCCTTTCTTGAGTGGTGGAAGGGACATTCTGTGCATTCTGTTTGCATTAAGGTTCATGGTCCTAGAGTTTATGGGTGTTCTGGGCCTCTCATCCCCGTGTCCTTGTAGAACTCAGCGAGACGACGGCAATGAGAGACCCTAGGTTACTTATGCTCATTGGTTCAGCACTATCCATTAAATTCATTTGTTCTAGCATAATCTCAGCACTTGGGAGGCTGAGGCAGGAGGATCATTGGAAGTTCGAGACCAGCCTGGGCTACGAAGTGAGCTCAAGGCCAGGTTGAACTGCAGAGCAAGACCCTGTCTCAAAAAGATAAAAAAAAAAAGTTCATTTGTTCTTTGCTGTGCTGTTGAGCCAACTTTTCCAGGGCATAAGGCTCTCTTAATTTTCCTACCTGAATCTCTTCAAAAGCTTCCCATTACATTTCACATAAAATGCTCCCATCTTTCAGTTTTAACTGCTTAATGAGGCTCTGCAGCCCTCAAGCCCTGCCATCCTGGGGTGGGACACCTTAACCTCATCACTAGTTATGTGTCCCAGCAGCACTGTCTGCATTTGTGCCTTTGGCACTTGTGAGGGGCATTGTACTTGCTGCCTCTCCTGTCTGAGCGCTTCTCATTGCAGAGACCTCTTGGTAGCCAGGGATGAAGCCACCCTGGTGGACACCGCAGTCCCTCTTCATTACACTGCTGTCTCCATCAGCAAGTCATCTGTGAGTAGTTTCTCTGTTTGGTTATCTTATCCCTTGTCTGTCTCTGACTAACCTGGAAGTTCCATGTGGCAGCAATACCTTGTCTGGCTTAGCAACCCATCTTTCTGATGTAAAGAATAGTGTTTGCCACAGAGGTAGTGCTCAATATGTTTTTGGGGTTTTTTTTGGTACCTGCAGTTGAATTCAGGACCTTGTGCTTGGCAGGCAGGTGCTTTGCCATTGAGCTATATCCCTGGCCCTCAATATATTTTATAGTTGAACTTTGACTAGAATATATTTTAAGTGGTGAAGTATGCACCACCTATTTCATAAGTTCCCGATATCCCCGCTCCAGGAAAATCGTGGCCAAAGATGAGAATGAATCACAGGGAGTGATTCAATTCTACATGTGTGAAAATGTGTGCTTTTGAGCATGTCCAAAGCAGGTCTCTCTGTAGGGCCGGGACATTTTTTGACTTGGTGGGCAGAGCACAGAGGCCTGATGCCAACAGGGTGACTTGGCCTCAGGCATGAACCCACAGAACCCTCGAATGACATCGCGTATAGTCCAAGGGGACAGCTGCACCAGCCAGGGCTGGAGATGTCTCTTTTTATCAAAGTGAGCTGAGTAAATTGTCCTCCTGCAGTGTAGTCTGCTCTGGGTGCTTTTGCAGGACCTCTCAGGGAAGAGGAGGGACTCCTCAGAGCAGAGGCAAAGCCCAGCAGTTGGTGAAGATAGGGCACGCCTGCATGCAGCCAACAGCAGGGAAGGTCTGGGCTGGCCTTAAGGAAGGCCACTTAGAAGCGCACCTCCATGATTCCCAGAAAGTGCTCCACAGTGTATGTGGGGTAGCAGTGCCAAGGCCCTCTCCTCTAGCCAAGCCCTTTGAGTCACTCTGCACCCCACCCCTGAGTTCTGGCTCTGCCCACCGAGCACTGGCAGTGGGTGGGTCAGCCGAGGGCTCCGTGGTGGGCAGGGCCTCATTCCTGCCCTCACAGACTTGGTGTCTGCAGGAACTGAGCGCGCCTGGGCACCAGGGAGCAGGACAGGGTGCAGCTCTGCTTATGCACCCTGTTCGCGTTCACTTATCAGCCACCCCAGTTATTCATAATCTATGGGGTGTCCGTCTCTCAGGTGGTGAGGCTGCTGTGTGCCCTGCTGGGAGACCAGAGGGAACCCCATCGAGTTGCCCTCCTGGAGTTTATATTCCAGCAGAAAACAGACCCTAGTTGCATAAATAAACACTTTAGGGAGCAGCAGGTGGTGATGAGTGCCACATAAGGTGGGCTTTTGTGGAGAGAAACCTACTGTAACTAAAGCACAGGGAAGCATTCAGAGGGGCTGATGCTGCAGCTGGTACTTGATGGATGAGAAGCCAGCCATGGGGAGAGCTGGAGAGAGTCTTCTGAGCAGGGCCATAGCAAGTGCAGACTCCGGGGCAGGAATGACCTTGTTTTGAGAAAAACTGTGGAAGACCGGTGTACGGTCAGAAGGCCCTTGAGGAGTAAGGTGCAGACATCCTTGGGCACACAGCCTTAACCACACAATGTGAATAGGAATGGACAGCTTCTGAGCACTTTCCCTGTGCCTAGCGCTGTGCTAGTGCTGCAGACAGCATCTTTAATTCTCACATCAAGTCCATGAGATAGGCACCATTGAAGTCCTTACTAAGCAGAGAAGGCAGTGGAAATTCAGACAGGTGAGATTAGTTGCCAAAGGTCACTGAGCAAGTCAGTGGTGCACTCAGAGTCTGAACATGTCTGGCACAAGAGGCCCAGTTCATCAACAGGCCATTCTCTGTTCCAGTATGCAGGGAAACAGTACAAACTGTCATACCTGTTCCACGGGACAAGGCAGAGAAGGGAGGAAACAAAGCATCGTAATCATGTTCTTGGGCTGTGCGGAGGATCATGTAGAGAGTTGTGTGGAAAACCGTAAGGATAAGAAGTCATCTGTGAATCACAGCCCACTCTCAGATGTTTCTTATTCTTTGATGAGCAGGGCTTCCCCTGGATCCAGTTTTAAGGTCTCAAGATGGGAAGCATCGCCACCTGTTGGTTAAAATGGGTATGGTTGTACTACAACTCTGGAGCAGCTGTGCATCCATCACCAATCTGGTGTTTACTGATGACCCACTGGACACAGCACCCACGGTCGGGTGTCCAGGGTTTTGGAGGAAGGAGTGGTCTTAGTGTGGGAGGATGCAGCAGAACTCAGAACCACAGCTCTGCGTGGCAGGATGGAGGGGATGAATTGGAAGGCTGGGCGGCATCTTCCTCCCTCCTCCCTCCCTCCCTGCTTTCCTTCCTTCCTTCCTTCCTTCCTTCCTTCCTTCCTTCCTTCCTTCCTTCCTTCCTTCCTTCCTTCCTTCGTTCCTTCCTTCCTTCCTTCCTTCCTTCCCTTCTTTCTTTAAAATAGGGTTTTGTTCTGTAGTGCAGGCTGGCCTTGAATTTGCTTATGCAGCCCAGGCTGGCCTCAAACTCATGGTGAGCCTCCTGGCTCAGCCTCCCAAGTGCTGAGGATACAGATGTGGACCACCATGCCTGGAAGGCTACATGTTTTATCTCCTTCTCTGCTGGGTGCTTGAGGATCTCGGAGGATGAAAGGAACTGGGCTGTGGAAGAAATGAAGTGTCTAGACTGGCTGAGAAACTCAGAGAGGCTTCATCAGAGAGACAACACAGACAAGCAAGGACTCAGGAAAGCAAAAACAATATCCTTATATAACCGTCAAATGATGTACATACAAGCTATTGCAATACAGAAGTTGGAAATGATGCATGTGGGTCTCAATTAAAGAGTGATAGAATAAAGCATACTACACCCATATAAATGGACATTGTGCAGCTGTAAACAAAACCAGTGAGCAAGTTTTTCAGGTACCGGGATAGAAAAGTCTCCAAGGTGTCTTGGGAGAGCAACAAAACCAACAGCAAAGACTAAGGTGTAGGACAATGTGTACAGTGCACCATATTTAATATAAGAGGAAGACGGGATATAAAGTACTCCCCTTGGCTGAGCACTGGCAAACAGGCACGTCTACAAGAAACTGCAGGCCCCTGTTGCCTGAATGAGGAAGTGGTGGGCGCAGGGGGTGGGAGGGAGATATTTATCTCACAATATATCTTATACTTTTGATCCTGATTTTGACATTCAGTGCATATATTCCATGTTCAAGTAGTGGTTTTTAAAAAGGAAAACAAGAAGAAGAAGGAGGAGGAGGAGAGAAAGAAGAGGAGAAAGAGAAGGAGGAGAGGGGTAGGAGGAGGAGAAAGAGAAAGAAGAGAAGGAAGGAAGGAAGGAAGGGAGGAAGGAAAGGAAGGAGAAAACAGAGGTCAGATTCCATTGCAGCTGAGCACTGGCTTTTCCTCATGAGGTCTTTGTTTCTCTGGATCCTCAACAGCTGAGAAGCCCTGGTATGCTGTGTTCATCCCAGGATTCTAGCATGTAAGAGCTGGAAGAAACCTTTTATGGTGATGTTATCTGCTGAACAGGAAACTATGTATACCTGTGTGTGTAATTCATTCTCAAAAGATTGCTGTTAGGATTTGTTCACCTGTGTTTTCCAGTTCCTCAACTCTGCATTCATAACATTCATAAGCTTTTTGCATTGTGCTATAACTAATGATGGGTCCAGGTAGCTGTTCATTTAGTTGGTCTCAAATGTTTACAGAGCACCTACAAGGGTTATGTCTTAGTTACTTTTCTTGTTGTTGAGACAAAATACCTGCAGCAGGTATACCAAGGTTAAAGAAGGAAAGGTTTGTTTGGCTCACAGTTTATAGAGGTTTCAGTTCATAGTTGGCTGACTCCATGGCATGGTGGCATGGCAGAGGATATCACAGAGGAGAAACAGTTCATGGCAGGCAGAAGGCAGCAGAGCAGCACACGATGACAGCAGCCACCTTTCTGTCCCTTATATCCAGGCTATATGCCCTCAGAGGATAACCCTGACACTCAGGGTGGGGTGCCCTCAATCCCAGACATAGTTATGCCAAACCAATCAGTGGACAAATTTAGTAATCACACATCTTTGATCCCAGCATCACACCCCTACATTCAGCCGCCTCTGCAAAGCCCCATCTATGACTGCACGAGGCTTTGGGGAAACAGCTACACTCAGATTACCACAGGATAGCATGTCAGGCTGAGCCCTGGGAGTGCCCTTGAGGGACCACAGTCTGGCGAAGGGTGGGAAAGTGACCAGTGTCTAGTGGAGGGAAGCAGGGGGCAGTGGGACTGTGGGATGGAGACACACTGAGTATTGTAGTAGATGGATGAGGACATTATCTGAGGGGCCTCTTTAGAAGCGACCCACAGTGGTGGTTCCAGGTGTGAGTTGGGCTAGTTTTCACAAAGGGGACTCTTCCTCACAGGGCACAGTGCCAAAAGGGAGTGAGGGAAGAGGAAGGGAATTTGTAGGTGACCATGTGGGAGAGTGTTTCTAAATTCAGTGTTTGCCCCACAGAATATTTGCTATCTCCAGGGACTGTTTGAGCAGCCACAAGGTGGAGCTCCATGCCTTCTAAGGGCATCTGTCCATTCACTCCAGGGAATCTCTTCTAGAAGGGAAGGCTAAGAAGTGGGTGCAAAAGACTTGGAAAGAAAAGTGCTCAGAGGGCAGCCCCCCACTTCTGAGGTGGCAGTTGCAGAATCTCTGCCTTAAAGGAAATCTCCACTCCTTGACACTCAGCCCAGCCCCCTCCTACCCTGCCAAGTCTGGAGCAGTTTCCTGCCTTCCCAGGTCAGCAATTGCAGCGTGGAGGGGACTCCCAGTTCTCAGAGCCAGTCTGGGGCACACCCAGCTTGCAGGCCTGAAGCTTCTCATGGTGTGGATTCTGCCTGTGTTGGGGTGACTCTGGTGTTCTCCAGTAGGTCATTGCATTCCTGGGTCTTCCAGGCATCTTTCTGCTCTCTGAAATCATGTAAATATAGCAGTTCATTGCTGCCTCACCATGTGAAGAGCTCTGTGCTTACTAGGTACATCAAATGTGTGAAGAGAAAAATCATTGCTATTAAAAAGCCCATCACTTCTTTTTAAAAAGGTCATATATTTAAGAACAAAAGCCAGGCAATATGAAAAGGCGTAAGTATGGTGAAAAGACTGTCTCCCCCTGAGGACCCCAGTTGCCTAGCCACCTTCCCTGGAGGCAGTCTCTGCTCCCAATCATTTGTGGACTCTTCTAGAAATATTGTAACACCTTCGTTCATGAACGCTTCTGATGCAAATGATTTGGTTTGCAAACAAAAATGTTTGGGAAAATTTTGCTTCTGCTGGCAAACTCTTCATCAGGTGAGAAACATGACTACAGCTATCTTTCCTACACAAACACGAACACAGCTGTCTTCCCCCAAATAGTAAAACAAATTAAGCTGGTAAACCGAGATACCACTGTACATAGGCTTGATGGTGCATGTGTGTGAGTGCTGTCTTTTTTTTAAAAGTTGGCACCACACTGTCCCGGAATGGGGGCCCCTCAGGTCTGATGGGTGCTGCTCCACATGGTGTCCCAGAAATGATCATGGTGGGCTTCTCTGGGGCCCTCCTCGTTCTCTGGGTCCCATCAGTGTCAAGCACACTGGAGATGTGGAGGTGGGAAGGTGGGAAGCGGTGGGCGCTTCCTCTTTGTCCCCCCTTGCTGGCTTATCTTTCTTAAAGGCTCCTGCTGTGTTCTCTGGGCTTGGGGACTAGGCCCTACCCTGCGGCTTTAGGGCAGGACTTCTAACAGCTCCCCGCTTGCTGCTAATCCCAGGGGATTAGATTATCCTGTTTGATTTTCTTTAACTTCACCCACATTTTGACAAAGTCCTCCATGGGTATCTGGTACATATTTCATAGCTAGCTTTCTAGGGAAAGAATCATCACCCTGATTTAGAGCATTTCTCTGTTTCTGTGGTATAAATTCTCTCACCGTGGCTGATTTCAAGCTGTGGGTGATTACATCATCGGCTCACAAAACGCTGCAGTATGCAACAATTGGCAGGCATTCAGGGCACAGAGAGCTGGCCCTGCACTATCCCTGACGTTTCTGTACAAGATTATCTACAGTCGCCGTGCTGGAGGGTGTTGTGCCTGTTTCCTCTTGAACGATTCACCAACTTGCTGTTCTGTGCCCTGGTGATGTGCCTGAAGGATGCTTCCTGTCATAACAGTGAGATTTGCCTCACTTTTTAACGTGCCTGAATGATTTACCGTTGGATAAATTTACCCAGTGCTTAATTTAACTGTTCTTCTATAAGCAAGCATTTACATGTTGTCAGCATTTTGTTATTAGGATTTTATGCTGAATATCTATTCACATGGCATATCTAGTATGAGCAAATAAAAAATAGGATAAATTCCCACCGGCAAAATTTCTGCGTCAAGGAGATGTGTATAGAAATCTGTTGGCATCACCAAATTCCCGTCCATGGACCTTGTACCAGTATGCCACCCACAATGACTGAGCACACCTCTTTCCTTCATCTTCCTCAACACTTCCCAGATGTTTACTGTTTAAAACAATCAGCCTAAACGCCAAACCTGCCTGAGGCTCTGCCGTCCTTATAGGGGACACAGTAGTCTGAGTAGTCCGTCCTGTGCAGAGCATAAACCCACCCATGGCTCCCTTCAACTTCCAGAGGCTGAGGAGAAAGTGGAGCAAAGACTGCCAAGTTAAATGAGAATCTTCAGGAGTCTGAGTCAGTGGTTTTTAGTTTGACAGTATCTGGAAAAACTACGGACTTTGAAATAATACTTTCACAACGTGGTCTACTTGGCAGAGGAGAAAGCAAAGAGAACCAAGCTGGTGAAATAAATGAAGCCAGAGGGATCTTGAGTTTCTAGGGAAGTGGCCAGAGGACCTTGAGGGTAGGAGAGGCAGAGAGAATGAGGACTCTTCGTTCGCTGCTCTTGCCCCTTACTGACGAATGCTTGCCGTGTCTCCATTATGGCGGCAGTGCTGTACTAATGTCCCTGCATGTGCCTGCTTATTCACAGAGGGAATTTTCATTTCTCTGCAGAAAATATTGATCAGAATAGGGCAAGATTTTTTTTTTCGGAGACAGCGTCTAGCTATGTAGTTCAGGCTGGCCTTGAACTCACTATATGCCGCAGGCTGGTTCAAACTTGTGGCGATCCTTCTGCCTTAGCCTACCCAGTGCTGGGGTTAAAGACATGCACCATCATGCCTGGCTTGGGCAGAATTTTTTAAAATCTTAAATTTTATTTAAAAAAAATAGTTATTCAACTGGATCTTTTTCTTTTTGGAGGGGTACCAGCAATTGAACTCATGATTTGTGAGGCAGATGCTTGCGCCACTGAGCTATATCCCCTCCCTCAACTGTACCTTGAGACATTTGATAGGTGCAGTGTGGGCTGCTGGGCTTTGCGGAAGTGCCACATGCTTGAGGAGGGGCCCAGTGGGGACACAGTCATGGGCTACGTATGACCCGCTTCTGGGTGGAAATGAAGCAGGTCAGCCCCGGACGGCTCAGCGAGACAGAGAAGTTGACAACTAATCAACTTTTTAATTCATAGACTTTATTTTTAAAGTAGTTTTATGCTTACAGAAACACTGGAAAGATAGTAGAGAGTTCCTGTATCTCCACTAACATAGCGCCTTCTGGGAGTGACCTCTTACTCTGCACAGCATGCCTAATGAGCCAGGCTTTTTAAAATAAGTTGATTTGAAGATGGGGAAGGAGGAAACAAGAGGTGACGGACAGCTACCCTGGATGAAAAGGGAGCATCTGGAAGCGCGCTGCTCCTCTGAGCCAGTCTTGGGGCATTATTATGAGCTCAACTCCCCTGTCCTCAGAGTTTGCTGACGTCCTTTCCTGTCTGAGTCCCAGGCAGGACAGTACACTGCGTTTAATGCTCACGTCTCTTAAGCTCCCCTTGGCTGTGAGATTTCTAAACTTTGCCTGTTTTTGGTGATGTTGACGGTTTGGGGGATTTTGTAGGTTTTCAGACATGGGCATTGTTAATGTAGCTGTCACCCTGTCCTACAGAATAGCTGGACCGAGGCTGCCTTTGGATCACAGGATTCTCCGGCGGGGCTTTTCTGCGTGGTTGCCTGGTTCACTGGATTAACAGAGGAGAGGGGGCCTGCAGTGGCATTTTTGCCTGGGGAAATTGGTCAGAGGACACTTTGTGAGTAGCGAGTAGTAGGTGAGGGGAAGTCTTTGGAAGAGGGAGGGACATTTGAGCATTTCCCGGGTGTGAGGGGGGAGGGTGTTGGGGGCCAAGGCTGAGCTGGAATCAGCGGCTTTGATCTGACGCAAGGTTCTGCTACCTCCTAGATGTGTGGTTACCCAGAGCCCTTGAATTTCAGGTTCCTCGTCTGCAGATTGGAGATGTGGGCCCTCATGCCCGAAGTCTGAGGATTTGGCAGAATATTGCATCACAGGCCTGGGGCAGGGTTCAGCATACTCTAGCTGCTTTAGAAATGATAGTGTGGACCCAGAGAAGGCAAGAAGCCTTTGTCTTTAGAAGTGACTTATTCTTCACTGAGCCAAAAACAGTCCTTTTCCATTTTTGAGGCAGGGTATGTGGAGAACTCAGGCATTTAAGACTGCTTTTGGCTTTTTGAGGGGGGGAACTATGCTTTTTTAGGGTAGGCACCTTGAACCAAAGCTTCCACTGAGTTTTCTTCAGAAAGCTGCTTGGCATCTTGGTCTTGAGGAAAGCAGTTGAGGCATGACAGCAGTGAGTAAACTCCTTTGATTTTCAGGCACTTGAATTTGAAGTACATACATGTAATATATGAATGTATTTATATATATATATATATTTATACATACAAAAACATATCTGAATAATATATAAGTATATGAAAAAATATATATAGTTGAGCTTTTGCAAAAATTCAGGTTTGGGATTGTGAATGAAAATAGGAACTGTTCAACTACTCGTGAAAATCTTCCACCGGCAGTTCCTGAACACATAGGAACAGTACTGCAGTGTAGGGGAGAAAAAGGGTCCAACGTGTCTTCCGGGGATTAAAAATGAGTCCAAAACTGCCAGGACTTGGGAGAGAAAGGCCCTTGTTGAGCTCCCCTTTGAATGCCCGGGCCCCTTTCTCTCAGAGCGCTCTGTGCTCAGAGGCAGCGCCCTGATTGCCTAGGAACCCAACAAAGACTGGCTTGGTGGCTGCTTTGAGGTCTTAGTTCCATGTGGAATTTTAACCATGAAAAGGCACAAAGATTGGTTTCTTCCGAGTCCTTCACTGAACACCACAAAGGGGGACAATTAGTGGGGCACTGGGCAGCCGTCTCCCACCAGCTGTGCTGCTGCTGTTTAGAACCTTGGGCCCCCCAGAGCAAAGTGGGGTACACCACCCTAGCCCCCTCTGTCTCCAGTATTCAGAAATGCCGCACAGACTCATGCCTTTAGCAGTGGAGCATGCTGGACCCTAGCAAGCATGCCTGCTGTGGTGGAGAGAGGAAAGGATCTTTATTTGCTTTGTAGCCTGATCGTGCCACTTACTTGCTGGGTGTCCTCATCTGTACAATGGGATAATAATGCCACTAATGCAGGCCCATTATTAGGTGAGATGAGATAATAATGGGTAGCATATGCATCTAGTTTCTGTTACTACAACAAAATACCTAAGGCTAGGAAATGTATAAAGAAAAGAGATTTATTTGGCTCATAGTTCTAGAGGTCCAAAAGCCTGACCTGAGCATCCTCTGGGGTGAGGTGAGGGCCACATGGTGGATGGCATCACAGTGGTGCACATGTGCAGGAGTATATGGAAAAATGATCACATGACAAGATAGGAAACTAGAGACCAGGGAGGGGCCAGTCTTGGTCATTGTATAATGACTCATTCTCATCAGAACTAATCAAAGTTTCATGAGAACTACATTGATCTCATCTGAGTGTGACGCGCCTAGTGACCTAACCACCTTCCTCTAGGCCCTGCCTCTTAAAACTTTCACCACTGATCAAAGGTATCTCACTGAAGGGGACAAACTACATCCAGATCATAGCTGATAGTGTTGGCATGGGGTAAGAAGATCACAAGGATGATCATTTATATAATGTTGTTCTCTCCATTCCACCTTGCCCCTAGTTAGCAGCATAATCTTCTGCTCATCCTTCAGTGCTTTCCAGCCACCCCCAACTCCCTAGCCTCTGCTCTGACCAGGTCTCCATAGTTTCACTTGAGCGTTACTTGTTACAAATATGGGTAAAGGGACTGAGTCTTTGACCTTGAGCAACCTCTTAGCTTTCCTTAGAAATAAAAGAGGATTGTGACATCTCCCCCAAAGGATTACTGCAAAAGTAAAAATAGATGTTGGAAACGACATAGTTAACACAGGGCCCCTTTAGATACTGAACAAAGGCTCCTTCCTTCACCAGGACTTGAAGCATCACTTGGAAAAGACATCTGAAGGACAAAGCAGCTCCCACAAAGCCATGTGTCACCTCCATGTGACTCCAGAGACCTTCTTAGTGCTTCACTTGGTTCAGTGAACCAATAGGGTGTGTGTGTGTGTGTGTGTGTGTGTGTGTGTGTGTATTTTGAACTCACACTGCTGAATTCAAATCTTTATCACTGTCACCAAAACATTCTAGATTATTCTAAGCCTTGGCTTACCTATAAGAGTATTTGTAAAATCCACTTAATACTTAACTGGTTCCAGGATTAAATGACATGAAGCATGTGAAAGAGTCCATCATAAACATGCAGTGAATTATTGCTGGTTCTCAACAAATGTTTGAATAAATATTTCCATAGTCTTCACATGGATAGTTGGACTAGCTATTTACATATATCCAATAAAGCTGGTACACCATAATATACTCAGTTGTATCTCAACCTTTTAGCATTCAGTTTGTATTTATTTCTTTTTATCTATGGTAAATAGTGCTTCAGTGAACATCTCCCAGGAAGTATCAATTCCCTTGACTGGAAGTCTTCCCTTAGGATAAAATACTAGAAGTGGAATTACTGGTTTTAAAAGGCTAATTCAGCAGTTCTTGAAGATATTTTCATATTGCCACATAGGCCTCAAATTGAAAACACCAAGAAAGTGTTCTGTTGTGCGCAGTACTTTTTTTTTTTTTTTTTTTTTTTTTTTTTTTTTTTTTTTTTTTTTTTTTTTACTTTTTCGATTGATCATTCTCTATGCTGGCCTTTTATTATAATAAATTATGCTAAATTTCATGGCTTTAAGCCTTACCGCATTATGTAATCATATCAAATTAGAATCCAGTGGAGTTTTCATTCACACTTGTTTGCTTTTATGTAAGAATTATTTATCTTTTGCAACTGAACCTGTGTGTACGTGTGTGTGTGTGTGTGTGTGTGTGTGTGTGTGTGTGTTTGTGTGTAGCATGAATGAGTGGATGGATTTTCAGACAGGGTCTTGCTATGTTTCTCAGGTTGGCCATGAACTCCTGGGCCCACACAATCTTCCCAGCTCCTGACTAGCACCGACAACAGGTGTGTGCTGCCGTACCTGGCCTCTTCATTTTTATTGATTGCAGAGTTCTTACTCACCTTAGGCAGTAAGCTGGCAGCTTTGTGACTGGTGTGACTTCAGCCAGGCTAGATTCGGAGTGTAACTAGCCCCCATGCTCTTAGTCCCAAGACTCCATTTCTTGACTAAGATTTCTTCTGGGGGTTGCCTTTAATCTCAGACATGCTTCCTGAAGTCCCCAGAGGAGACCTGTAGCACCCTGAGTCCTGGTCCTTACCTGCTGCCATGCTTTCACTGGATAGTGTCTCCCACGGGTTCCCATGCTAACAGCTTGGTCCCCAGCTTGGCACCATCAGAAGATGGTAGAACCTTCACTAGGGAGGTTTTAGGTCATGAGGGTGGGGAGATAAGAGGATGTGAGATCTTGGGACTCCACTGTGCTTGTCCAGTCAGACAGCAGCAGAACTCAGTCTTTCCCTTGGTGTCCAAGGAAGTGAGCTGTCTAGGTCACTCACTCCCACCAAGAGAAGAGCAGGGGCCTTGGAAACAGTGTGTTGTGAACTCAGAGATTTAGGGCAGCACGACCCAGGCAACTCGGCCACTCTGCAGTGCAGCAAGATCTAAGATGTGAAGTGATCTTTAGTCCTTTTGTAGTTTAACATCTCCAAATTCAAACCGATAAGTGGGTGTATTTTAGGTAATGGATTCCCAGCCCTCCCTAATCCTACTCTTGTTCCAGTTTATATTAAACTGATGCTACTTCTTATCAATGGTGTCAAAAAGTTGAGAACTATAAAAATTCACATACTGTGGCTTAGGGACTGCTAAGGATTTGAGTGGACGATGGAGCTTAGTCTCTCTCACTGCCCTATGGGGTAGGTCGTCATTGTCCCCTTTTAAACGGTAGAGAAACTGAGTTTTCAAGTAGGACTGTTATTTGATCAAAGCTACCTGGTTTGTGAGGAGCTGTGCTTTTACCTAGTATATTATACAGTTCCCTTATTCATTCCCAGGGGTAGACTTTTTCAGTGAGGAGGCGTTCTACTGTGGGGTTTTGGATCCATAACCGAGATGAGAAAAGTGAAGCCCACTCTAAGCCACGCCCTAAACGGCCTTATCCTCCCGGAGGCGTCCACATCGGGTTGTCCAGGAGCATGCAAATTACAGAAAGTAACCACAAGGTGGCGCTTTTGACCTTTTTCCTTAGTGCAAGCTCCCGATCCAGCCTTTCTTTCCCCTCTCTTGTTTTTCTGTTAACCCACAAAGATATTTAATGGAGCTGCTGCTTGCTGGCGTTCAGAAAACTCGCCTTTGCATCGCCATAGGAAACGGAACCTGCCACAGTGGGAGGTGGATCTCGAGAGAGGCGTGTGCGTGAAAAAGTGGTGGTGTGGCTTGGCATTAGGTTCAACAAGCAACTGTAGTTTAAAGCAGTGGGTTGTGGTGCATTAACTTATGGGCACCTTGTAACACTCAGCTGAACTGAGTCAGTGTGGTGCTGGGTGCGGAAGGACCTCCTGAGGACTGCCGCCCAGAGCATGAAGGGAAAACTGGAGGGGAAGAGGGCGTGCTCTTGATTGTCGTGGTGAGGCTGGCCAAGCTGGTTTTCATGATATGTTCTCATCACTGAAGGAGCTCAGGCCATCGCTGTCACTGAGGTTGGCTGCAGTTGTCTCCCGGGAGCCCTGGTCCTTACCTTGAGCATCACTTCCTGGCTCCAGTGCAGATCCCTCAGCCTGCTGGTCCTGATCCTTTACCCCCCTGGCACAGAGTTCTAACTTCTGCTGCTGACCTTTGGGCCTTTCCAGTACAGAGCCTTGGTACAGACTCACGTGAGACACTGTCGTGGGCTCTAGGCCTCCAGCTGGACTTGTGGACATTGCCATGGGCTGCAGGTCTTCAGCTGGACTCGTGCAGGACTGCTGTGGGATCCAGGCCCTCAGCTGGATTCTTTGGGTCTCTAGGGTATGGACAGATGTCCCGCACTCTTTTGCATTTGACTCTTTGGGTGAATATTACACAATTCTATAAATTATGTGTCCTGTATGAAATCTTTTCCCTTGGAAACCCTGACCACAACAGGTGGTGTTTGATCATATCATACTAAGCCTCTTCTCCTTAGCCCATTGCCTCAGGGATAAAAGTTCTATGAGTTGGCTGAAGAATCTCTTCTATAAAAAAGAGTGAGATAGTCAAGATTTTGGGTGTCCCTTCAGAAACATTTATGAAGACTCAAGGCTAGAGGCTTCCTGAGCCTTCTCTTCCCCCGATCACAAGTTCCAGTACTGGGGGGCACATGCGGGTGGGAGTCCCCCCACTGCACTCCGAGTGGGTCCCAGGTATGGGAGGGGTGCAGACTTCCTTTCCTGAGGAAGAGGGTGAGGACTCAGCTGACGCTGCTGAATGGGCACCACCAAGTTAGGGCTGACATGTCCTAAGGGCTGGGGATGCAGCGCCTTCTGGTCATGCCGGGTGATCATAAGTCCTAATGTCCCAGAGGTGAGAATAAATACTCTAAAATGAGACCCTGAATGTCCAAGCTCAGGTATAAAGAGCAGTCTCTGTCTCATTTAGTGCCTCAAAAATATCCTTTGAGGGCTGGGCATGGCGGCCCATGGCTGTAATCCCAGCACTTGAGAGACTGGGGCAGGAAGATCATTGTGAGTTTGAGACCAGCCTGAGCTGCAAAGTAAGCTCAAGGCCAGCCTGAACTGCATAGTGAGACCCTGTCTCAAAGAGACAAAAAAAGAAAAAGGAAGGAAAAAAGAAAATATCTTTGAGATTAAGCCTGAAGTGACCTCTTTCGTTTCTCCCCCTCTACTAGCCATAAAACACCAACTCTGTGCCAGACACTCAACAGGGGCTGGAATTCTGAGAGTAACCTAGCTACTATTGCTTAGTAGGAGAGACAGATATGTCTAGAAAAATGCCATTCGATGAGGCAGTGCTCCAGTATGGTGAAAGAGGGAGGCTGGGACAGGCCTGCTAGAGATTTTGACACAAGGCATTTGGTATCTGGGGATCCTTTTGCAAATGAAAGAGTCTCCATTATATTCAGTTAAAAAAAAAAAAAAAAACAAGGATTGTAGCGTAGATGTATTAGTCTCCTTTGCTATAACAGTACAGGATGCTGGGTAATATATAACTTACATGTCTGGAGATTGAAGAGCATAGTACCAGCATTTGCTTAGCTCTGTGCTACCATGCATTATTGTGGATGGCATTTAAATTATGGCAGCAGATCTGGAAGAGATCACACAGTCTGCTGGTTAATTTTGGTTGTCAAACTGGATGAGTTGAGAAACACCCAAGAAATTAGTAAAGCACATTTTGGGTGTGTCTGCAAGGGTGTTTCCAGAGATGATTGGCATGTGGGACATCAAATTGATGAGGGAGACCTGGCCTGAATATGGGTGACAACATCCAATAGGCTGGGTGTCCAGAAGGAACAACAGTGGCGGAAGGGAGAATCCTGCCAGTGTAGGTTCTTTCCGTTTGATGCCAGCACGCTCTGGCCGCCGTGAGGTGAGTGGCTTTCCTCCACCAGGCCCTTTCAGCCACAGGGTTCTGTGTCGTCTCAGTGCCATAAACAACAGGCCAAACAACCGCAGACTGTAAACCATGAGCCAGAATAAACCTTTTTTTACTTGTTTTCCTCAGGTATTTTGTCACAGCCACAGCAAGCTGACTAACAAACATGGGAAGACAAGAATCAAAAGAGAATAAGCCGAGGTGGGCAGACTCGCACTGTAACAGCCTCTTCTCGTGATCTGAAGGCGGTGCTCTCATGGTTGAACCACTCTCTTAGGCCCTACCTCTTGGAGGCTCTGTCCCAGTGGAAACCAACCCCCCAGCACATGCACCTTTGGGGGACACTCTCCAACCACCTCCAAGTCACAGAATACGCCAGTGCCTGTCCCACAGAGCTGAAGTGAAGGCTGAGAAGGAACACTCGATGGTACTTTGCTCTGGGCTTAACACATGGAGATGCACCCGTCTCATGCATTCTCTTTCCCTCTATGGGAAATTTCCAAAGCTCTGAAGAAGAATTAGTACCCTGGGTGATAGAAAGTGAGTTCCAGACTGTCCACAGGTTAGAGAGATGGGGAAGAGATTGGGGAGACTACATTTAATGCAGGCAAAGCTAAAATGGAAGATTTAGTTTCAAAGGACTGGCTGCTCAAAGGCAAGATTGGACTTGGGAGTATGTGGTGTGATACCCTCCTCGTGTTTGACAAGACCTTGTTAAATGTGCACTTCACAGATAGGAGCCTGTGGCTGAGAACCTGAGCATAGAGCTCGGTGAGTTAGTAAAAGTACTGTGTCTGAGGCAGGCAATGAGGCACAGCCACAGCTGAGCAGGTTTAGTCAGAAGCCAGATGGCAAAGGGCCTGGGAACCATCATCTGCAGGGGTGGGGAGGATGGGCAGAGTTAGCCTGCTGGGGGTCAGATGTGTCACAGCAGGGCCTCTGTTTTCCCAGCACCTCAAGGGCTGATGCCTGAAAAAGGCGCTGTGCTGCCCAGGTGTGCTCCAGGGTGCGTCTCCGGAAGCATCTTCGAGTGTCCTGACTTCTGAAAGCATTTCAGCACCGTTCAGCATGGGGAGTAATCTCGTGGAGGGAGCCACCTCAGTGCTGTGTGGCTTCAGAGACTGGAGGTACCAGCAACCTCCGGCCACCTCCTTGGCATGGTCCCTGGTGATGTCACTCAAGGCGCCATGAGGGGGCCTTCCTCTGCAGTCCATGAGACTCCTGAAAGTATTTGCAGAATATTCTGTGCTTTTTTTTTCATAGAGGGAAGACTGTAGCACTCATATGTTTCGAGGAAGCTGAAGTTCAAAAGCCTTTTAAAATTTCACAGCTTCAAAGACATTTTTCTGTTGGATATAAAGTGAGACTCCATGCTAAGGGGGTTTCCCTAGGTGTAAATTTCTTTGGATTGTCCAATATGTCCCTGTGAGTTGAGTGAACGTTTTTACTATTAACTGTGGGTGTGTTATGTCCACTTGAATGATCTCATTTAGTGTCTCAAAAATATCCTCTGAAGGCCAGGCATGGTGGCGCACCCCTGTAATCCCAGCATTTGGGAGGCTGAGGCAGGAGGATCATTGTGAGTTTGAGATCAGTATGAGTTTGAGATCAGCCTGTGCTACAAAGTAAGCTCAAGGCCAGCCTGAACTTCATAGTGAGACCCTGTCTTTGAAAGACAAGAAAATAAATATCCTTTGAGATTAAGCCTTACGATAATCTCTGTTTGCTGGTGATGAAACTTAGGAAGGGAAGTTTGCTGCAGGTCACAGAAGGGTTCTGCTTCTTCTCTTTGTAGATATGTGTCTCAAGTTGTTCTTTTTTTATGCCCAAAACATGTAAAGTTAGTCTGGGTAGGTCAGCACAGGATGTAAAACTCCAGTCTTCCTTAGAAGTTTTAGAGGCAAGATAATAACAGTAACAAACTCTCATTTACTGGTTGCTTACTTTCCATGTTGAGATATTTATTTCATTGAATCCTCACTGTAGCTATAAAGTCCAGAGGGCGAGAAATTAAGTAACTTTCCCAGGGTCACAGGGTCTTAAAAAGAGGGTCGAGGGTGGCTGTGCTTATACCTGGGGTGGGACATTGAGCTGGAGGTCTTGGCTGCTGCTGAAAATCTTTGCCGTAAGGGAGTGCTTGAATAGACTTCTGGGGAAGAACAGAAGACCCTTTAGCTTGGCTGGAAGGGACAGCCAGGTGACATCCAGCAGGGGCTGGACATATCCTGGAGTCTCTGGAATAGAGAAAAATAGCCAGTGATTCTGAAGGGCTCAGTCCCACCCCAGAGCCGCTCTGCTTCCTGGAAGCTCCGAAGGCTGTGGCACCAGCAAGGCCCCAGGGCCTGCATCTTGAATTTCTGTCCTCTCTCCCACCTCAGCTCCTTCCGGGCTCAGGGATGGGAACAGGACAGCAGCCTTGTGCAACACCACTGCAGAGTGACCGAGCCATCATTTCCTGGGAGAAGGTGGTCAAGGTCACCTTTGGGTCTCTGAAGATCCTCACGTGTTCTGGTGAGCTTCGGCCTCCCAGGGTCCCTGAGTTGTGATAGGATGTCAAAGCCCTGTATCCCATTACCACCGCTCCACAGGAGCTAATCCCCAATTTAAACCTCATGCCCACCAAATCAACAAGAGAGGTTTCCCTCCCTCCCCTTGGAAGCGCAGCTGCTTGGATGACTTTTGTTCTCCTAAAACCAGAACCTGATACTTTAATTGTCTTGGGACTCACATGCGGACAGACACATGAAGGGGAGGGGGACAATATTTTTGATTTGGGCCTTCACTCAGCAGATGGGACTCCAGATTGCCACATGCTTCCCAGGGAACAGTGTGTCACATCAGATCCAGTTTTTATCTAGCAGGAGAGGCAGGTCATGGTGCAACAGAGACAGCCAGGACAGTGCCCTAGAAGAGTAGGGTTCTCTGTAGACTTAGAGTGGCCATTCCTTGGCGAGGGCCCTGAATCACATGGGAGCAGGTTGTCTATGGGGAGAAGTCAGCTGATCGCTTCTTACAGACTGTGTAATCTCACACCCTAGGTACCTTCCTGCCAGGCTCCTAAGAGTGTGATCATATTATATATTTGGAGCACTTTTTATAACTGCATGGGGACAATTCACACAAACTGGGACATATGGACAGCTTACCTAGGAGCATCCAAAGCAAGTTCTTAGCGTGGCCCATGACGTTTGGCCACGATGTGACCTTAACCAAGAGAATTAGCTTTTCTAGGCCTTAAGGTCTTCATCTATAAAATGGGACCAATACTGGAGTTTGGTGAGACAGTTGTGGTTTTTACTGATTTTATTAAACTTTTCTGCCCCACAGAATTTACAGAACAAATGGCCTGCTGTCATAATTTGCTTGGTTTACAATATTTTTGTAGCTGACCTAATGTGAATACTTAACTCCAGTCTGTTTTTGTAGGTCATTAGTTCAGGGGAAAAATTATTCTTGTGTGAGAAAACAATAGTTAAAAGAAAGCGTGTGACTTCACCTTCCCATCAGCTCTGGGAATAACTCTGAATATCAGATGAGAGCTTCATCTGCATGTAATTAGATACGCCCACTGCACGTCCCAGAATATCATCACCGTCCTCTTTGTGAAACGGAGCCGGTTATTTAAAATCAGGCTTTGAATTAATTCTTGAAACCAGTATCTCGATGGTTTCAACTTGTTTCTAACCGAGATGCTGAGTGGAATTTGATGACATCGTGGCTACTTTGCTGATTCAATTTATTTGGTGTGGGAAGGGAAACCCCTGGCTGCTGCTTCTTAAGTGGAATTTGTGTCAGCCAAGTGTGGTGAGCCAGACCAAGTGGCTCCAGAGTTCTAGGCTCACTCTGCTGAGCAGTGGGGAAAACCCTGCCTGCTGCAGCCTGCAGCTTTTCCAAGCTGAAACGAGGCAGTGGGAAAACAAACCTGGCTGGGTGCTTGTGTGTGTGGTCTTATTGAGTGGGTGATTAATCTACAGGTCTGCATTTCATAAACAGGGGGTGAGCATGCCCAGGGCTAGGCTCTGTGAGCTGGAGATATCGGGGTCACAGCGTATGGAATGGAACTGTACGACAGCTCCACACCAATTCCCGGCATAGAACCAGAAACAGGTGCCTTGCAACCCCGCGTCTGCCACCTACTAGGAACCTCAGTCTCCCCATCTGTGAGAGAAGTTATAATAGAACCCTGGTGTGCTTGTTACCAGGGTTTAATGAGATAAGGCCCTCAGCAAAGGGTGTAATTCACAAGCAGTAGTGACACCAGTCTGTTATCACCGCCTCAGGGAGCTTAGCGAGCCTTTGGCTGCGGAGTAAGGCTCTTTGCTGTCCTCTGGTGGTGAGATGTAGCGTGGCAGCCTGGTGGAGGAAGCTGGGAGATGTGAAAAGTAAGAACACTGCTTTTGGGTTTTATTACTTTTCTGACCTCCAAGAAAGTTCGTTGAACATAAAGCCAGAGGAGAGGGAAAAGCTCTACTGGCTCTAAAAACAAGACGATGTCTTCCGTGTATAAGGGGTGAGCAGGAGAGGCTTTGGTGGGCTTCCTTAGCGGTGATGTGGATGGTGGTCAGGGAGGTCAGGGAGAGGGAAGCATCTGGGTGAGACCGGAGTGGGGCTGGGGCTGCTGCCCTGGATGGTCACCTTGCTCATGGCTGGTGTTCCTGGGCTTTCTCCGAATCTCCCCAGTATTCTCAGTTTTTCTGGTCACAGCAGTCTCTACCTTTGCTGGCCTGTCTCATCAACACCTCATGCCACAGGCCAGCGGAAGCAGGGATGGCAGCAGCAAGTTTCTGTCACTTGATAAAACCTGGATTTGCTTTAAGGCCTCTCGGGACTCACAGAAGTCTTGTCAGGGACTCTGCCCCTGAGCCTGGGAGAAAGAGCCTGCTGCGTTCTAGCACAGTGCTTAGAACAATAGGTAATTTCATGCAGTGGCTTTGCCTCCCTGTACACTGTGAATTTCTGCCCCTGAGGATAAGGAAGAGGCCAAACCTCTGTTCCCCATGGTGCTCAGCAAAGAGCTGTGTGCTTAGCAGTAGCTCAGTGGTCATAAAGATACTGTGTTCTCAGCAAACACCTTAAGACCTTAATATTAATAAGTTAATCAGTTGTATCTGAGTTCAGTAGTTGTCTTTTATCTGTATTTTTGCTTTCTATAGTTTCAGGTACTGGGGCCAGTCTCAGTCCAGAAATATGAAGTGGAAAGTTCCATAAATCAGAGTGGGTAAGTTTCAGGTGGTGGGCTGTTTCAGCAGCATGATGAAATCTCACAGCCTCCCTCCTCAGTCCATCCAGAACACTCCCCATCCTCTGTCCAGTGAGTCTGTGCTGTGTCTGCTACCCAACTGCTGGTCTGTAGCCATCTCAGTTGTCATGCTGACTGTCACGATCATAGTGCTTGTGCTCGTGTGGCCCTTATTTTACTGAATAGTGGCCCCAAAGCGTAAGATTAATGAGGCTGGTAATAGTATATGCCAAAGAGATGCCATAAAGTGCTTCTTTTAAGTGAGAAGATGATGTAGGTAGATATAACAGGGTCAGGAAAAATGGTATGTTGAGATTGCTAAGCTCTACAGTAAATTGTTGTTGGTCTATTACTGTGCTCAGCTTATAAATTAAACTTTACCATAGGTATGCATGTAGAGGAAAAACCATATTATATATAGGAGTTGGCACTATCCATGGCTTCAGATAAAGGGGACCACTGTACCCCAGAAGTAATGCCATAGATTCTGGGAGGTGTTTACAAAGACGGACAAGACAGAGAACATGGCCTCTAAGAACACATCTTGTTAGATGTCCAAGTTAAAATAAATTTGTTAAATTGTGGTGCAACTCATGTAATTATTCAGGGCCAAATGAATCATCCAGGAGGGTATTACACTGATTCGGGAAACAGGTTGTCATCCTGGGGCCGGCTCACATGAGTGGCTGAGGGCTTGTCTGGACAAGGCCGCTGCTTGGCCTGAGGCCTTGATAGTGCCTCCTTGAAATCCTTAATTTTTCTTTCTTTCTGGTTTAAAAGAATTTTGAAAATTGACGCATAATTGTAACATATTCATGGAGTCCAATGCAGTATTTCAATATATGCGTATAAGGTGCAGTCATCAAATTAGGGTAATTAGCATATCCATTACCCCAAACGTTTATAATTTATTTGCATTGGAAACATGCAAAATCCTTTCTTTTAGCTATTTGAAATATATAACAAATTATTATTAGCTATGGATTTATAGTATTTGAACAAGGGTCCTGCATCTTTTCTTCTTTTTTTGACACAGGGTTTTACCATGTAGCCCAGACTGGCCTCCAACTCACAGAGCCCCTCCTGCCTCGGTCTCCTGAGCGCTGGGATTACAGCTATGTGCCACCCCGCCTGGCTCCATGCACCTTTTGCATCGATCCTTGCATATTACATAGCCAGTGCTGACCTGCATTCTGTGTGGCCAGGAGAGGCTCTGTGGTGGTGGGGCGATTTCTGGGGCTGGTTGGATGAGGTGGAAAGGACGAGCTCCAGAGGCTGGCTGGAGCTCGCAGACATGGCCATCCTAGTGTCAAGCACAGGGCAGCGCTAAGTCCCTCAGGATGTGCTTGGGATGTCAAAGGCTGGGCCTCTGAATCCTAACCTGAGCCCTCTTATAAAGAAGTAGCGCCCCCAGCTGAAACTGCTGCGGGCCGAGCTGCTCTGTGGACAGAGCAGCCCGTAAGAGCCATGACCGCAGGGCACGGGATTACTCTGGGGGCACTGGAATTACTCTCCCCCCTCGGGGCACTGCAATTACTCTCCTCTCTGGAATGTGCTGGGTGGATGCCGCAGGGGCCTGCTGGGAAGCCCGGAGGAGAACCCCAGGCAGTGGCTCTGTAACCCCAGGAAAGGGCTTCCTCACTGGCCCTGTCAGGGGTGCTGCTCTTACTGATGCTGCAGACGGGGACTTGAGAAATCAGAGAAGAGGAGCAGCATCCACACTAGCAGGACTAGGCTGGAGTCTGCCAGCACTAGATATGGGCAGCCAGGGAGCACCCAGCAAGGGCGGAGAGGGCCGAGAGGGTGGTGTGTTTAGAGTGAGCGGGAGAATGGAAGTGAGGCTGGCCACTCCAAAGAGCACGCGTGTCCTGTGCGCACGCTCTTGCCAGCAGAAGAAGGGCTTCTGAGCTGCACAGGTTATATCCCCAGTCACCCAGGAGGCTGAGAGGAGGGTCACACATTCAAGGCCAGCCTGGGCAACTCAGCGAGACTCTAAATTTTAAAAGGGCTGGGGATATAGCTCAGCATTCCCTAAGTTCAATTCTCAGTGCCACAGAAAAGAGAAAGTGAAAGGTGAGAGGAAAAAGGTCCTTGCACTGGAGGTGGCAGAGATTTTATGCAGATTTCTTGCCACTTACCCTGTCTTGAAGGTCTTGCTGGAGCACTCGAGCCAAGCGGGGTTCAGGGCTTCCGGGAGGAGGGGCCTGGCATCAGCCATTCACTGCCCAGGACTCTCCTGTTCTGTTCTGTCTGTTGGTCTCATGCTTCCCTGTTCAGTCCCTCTTCTTTCTCTGTAATGAAGGGAAGTCACAGTCTCTAACCGCGTGTGGCCTCAGCCCACCTCTCCCGCACTCGCAGCAGAAAGACTGCAAACTCAGCTCTTGGAGAAAATGATGTGTGATGAGGGCCCTCTGAGACCTTGGGCAACTTTCTTAACCTCTCTGGTCCTCGGTTTCCTTAGAAATGTATGTGGTGTAACTTGGAGTTGCCAGGGAGAAAGTGTGACAGAAAGGGCCTATAAGGGACCCTGCTGTGTGTCCTTGTACACATGAGCAGGGTCAGGAAATGTGCTGCAGAGGAAAAGGGGCTCTGGCTGAGTGGCTCCTGGCTCCGGGTCTGGAGACAGGTTGCTGACCTCCTCTGTGGACCATCTCAGGGCCTGAGTGACTTAGGGTACAGGTGAGACACAGGGCAGTGGGTAGTTTGCACAAAGTACAAAGTGGCCTAGTCCGGTGACTATTAAAATAGCTCTCATTCACCAGCTGCTTGCCGTGGCCCAGTGTCCTCGATGCTTTGTGAGCTCTATGGTCCCCAGAAGTGCTGTCAAGTGTTCAGTACTGTCAGGCCCACCTGTGGGAGTGGAAATAGTCAGCCTCCCCTGCCTGTGGCTCCCAGACAGCCTGGCTCCAGAGTCCCCCAGCCTCTCACCGGGCACTTCTTGCCTCTTCTTGAGCCCCCCGGCACCCCAGGGCATTCTGACTGGACCTATCTGTGTGAGCCCCAATCCTGCATGCCTCCACCTGCCTGCTCTGACCAACCGCCACACGTGTGGGAAGCGTTAACCTCCAGGCCTGCCTTCCTGTCCTTGGGATGGGACAACAGCCCCACACGTTGCACAGAAGTGAGTGGCTACAGGTGTTTGGGAAACACCCCCATTGCCTCCAATACATTTGTCTGTTGATTCAGGACACAGTAAACATTTTATTGACACCCAAGCTTAACTGAAAAGAAAAACAAAGTCAGAAGTCTAAGATGTTGGTGCATTTCAAATATATTTTATTACTTTTCTTTTTGTCTTAGAAAGAATATGAAATCTGCATGCAATGCTAACGATCTCTGACATTTACATAGCATATAACACAGCAGGATAGTGCAGCCTCTACCCAAGGGCAGCCTGTAGGGGGCGATCTGTGGAAGGTATGTACAAAGAAAAGGGTGCTCATTCATCCCAGCCTTCAAATCGGTACATCCTGCTCCCGGTGAGCTGCACAGGGAGTCACAAGTGTAGTACTGCATGTTCCACAGTGTGTAGGGAGAGGAACATACTTCGAAGGTTTCCTGTTGTCAACAGATTGTGTGTCTCCAGTTGTGTGTTGTATATGTGTTTTAAAATTCTAAGATTTTCACTAACAGTGATAGGAACCTCCCGTGCTTCTGAAGCATCACATAAGTGAAGCAGCAAACCTTTCAGAATTCCTCAGGTTGGAAAAAAGACCCAGTACCTTCTTTAGGGGACACTTGCCTCACCCCCACGGGATCTTGGAAATGTTTCCTAGACTGAAAGTGATTTGGAGGAATGAAGCACATTTCTCTGGCAACTAAACTGAGTTCCTGCAAGCACAGATGCAGAGAGACCTGCTCCTGCCTGCCCAGCGACAGGGGCCACTATGGAGTCACACCGAGGCTGGGATCGACTATAAGCCCAGGAGGGCCTGGCAGCTGTGCAGAAGGCGCCAGGCCCCCTGGGCGGAAGCTTCCCGAGCTAGATTGGAGCAGCGCTGCAGTGAAATGTCTCAGCCAAGCTCACTGTTCCTCCCGGGCGCTTATAAAGCTCAGATGTGTATCGATGTATGGACAAATACAAAAAGCTTTTTAAAAAAGGAAAGGCATGTTTCAGCAAAGAGCCGCCTGTGTTGGTGTCTGGAGCTCAGGAGAGCTGGGTCTCACATCTGGAAGCCTTTCGCACACAGCTATAAAATGTAAAAACTGACCCTGGGTAAAAAGTGCTTCATAACAATATATAACTTGTGTCTGATGCCTGTGAGAAAGAAAGGTTTTTTTTTTTTTTAATTTAACCAGCAAAGTCCTTTGCTCAAGTCTCGCAACTGGTCTGGAGTTTTCTATCTTTCGCCCTATTCTTCGTAGACCCTGGGAAGAGAAAGCACAGGTGTTAGTGGCTCAGGACTGAGGCAGGCTGCTCCTGGCTGCTGGTGGAGTGGTTTCCTTTAGTCTTCAGAGTGCGGACTTCGGCTGTGGGAGTGGGAGCGACATCTCTGGGGACACGATTGTGATCACAGGGGCCACAAACGCTCACATATCCGGCTTTACCCTCTCTAATCAGCTTCCGCCTCTACACTGCCACCTTTTCCTCAAGGCCCTGTGGAGCAAACCCTCTTGTGTGGGGAAGCCGAGGCCTAAGAGACCTAAAATGTGCCCAGTGACCACAGATGGCACCATCTGCTCCTCCCATTCGTCTGCGCAGACCCCTCCTCTTAGAGAAAACAGTCCAGGGGCGGGGCGGGTATGTTCTCTCTAGACTTGGGCTTGTCCACCTCAAAAATGCCAGTTCTGGAAGCCTGAGGACTGAGGAGGGGCTGGCAGGCCTGGGGCTCTGTGTCCCAGAGCACTCCTTGGCTGCGCTGCTCACTCCTGCTAATTCTCAGGCATCAAGAGTCACCTTTGCCCTCCTCCAAAGCTGGCTCCACTTAGGTTTGAAATTTTTCCTACTTCTGTCCCACAGCTACCCCAAGCCCATACTTGACACTCTGGCAGCCCTATATTCCCTGCCTTGCTCTTGATTTCTAAGACCACCAGATTATATGTCGAAGTAGAAGAATGTGGCTGCTTCCTGTGGCAGCCAGAAGCTCTGGTCTCTGAGACGCTCCAAACACCCTCATCCAGCTCCACAGGACTGACCCTGCCCCCCCCCAAAGAGGGCTTCTAACAGTGCTTTTATTTCCGCTCTACATCCAGAGACATTTTTATATCTCTCCAGGGGAGGGCTCAAGCGAGCAAGGACACACTCCTTCCCCTCAGCACATCTCACCACCCAAGCAAGAAGGATGAGCTCCCAGTGTGACGCAGTGAGGGCCAGGCTGGTGACCGCAGGAGTACAGGAGCAGGGCTGCGTTTACACTCCCAGGCACCTCCTTGTGCTCTGAGCCCACACTGCAGGTTCAGAGGGAGTGAGGAGCAAGGTGGGCACAAGGTTTGAGTGTCTCCCAGGAGCCGTCATTCCGCTTTTGACGACACAGGGCTTAGACAGTGGCGTAGAGTGGAAGGGGCAGGTCCTGCTTTTGTCAGGTGTGTGCACTCTCTTAACCAGAAAGAGGGCGCCATTCCCATCAGATAGATGGAAAATACTCTCCCTCATCACTTTCTATTCCAGGCAACTGCAAACAAGGCAGTTTTAGAGGCAGCAAAAACAGGCTCAGGTGCAGGAGCTGTGGGAAATCTGGTCACAGGGCTGAGCCTGAGGGGGTGGCGCCCGGCCAGGTGGTGGGAAGGGCAGCCCAGGTACCTACTGGGGCTGATCCTTTCTCCCGGGGACCTGGCTGCCTGCCCTGGCTTTTGTCTGCCCTGGCTTTGTGCTCCCAGGGACTTACTCTTCTCCCAGTCTCCCCTTGGTTTCCCCCTTTGTGTAGGATGTGTGCTGGCACTGGCTCCTGGGGAAGGCTCCTGAGTGTGTGTGTTTTCCTGGCCATGCTGTGCAGGGAAAGGTGACAGCAGGCCCTGCAGACTGAAGGAAGGGCCATTTCTAGGACAGCTCACCTTTACCTGGTACAGGAAACCAGGAAGTGGTCCCTCTTCTACATCCAGAGCTGGACCCCAGGGATCAGAGCTAGGACTTCCTGACTATGGGGAAACGGGGCTCAAGGACCACTGGGGTTTGGTGCAAGGCACCCAGAGTCTCGGATCTGCTTTCCCTGTTGTAGTCAAATCCACGGCCCCTCCTAGCACCTGTGTGGGAAGGAATTTCCCTGCCATCTGAGCATCATGGGTGCCCCAGAAAGACTATGTTGGCAGAGAGGTCACCCTCATCATCCTGTGGGTGCACCCACAATGGTATGGTTAATATAGCTAATTAAGTGGTTACACTTCACCCCGCAAGATCCACAAGGGATAGCCAGGCCAGGGGCTCACTCATCCACTTGACAGTTTATGTGTCTTTTCAAAACAGCAATTAATACTATAACATGAAAGTTACAACAAAACAGACCTTAGGTCACAGAGAGAGAAATCTTTAATATGTATAACTGTCCAAGAGAGCAGCAGCCTGCTTTGCTAAGTGGTGAGGGCCCATTCCTGGGAGAATGCAGGCAGTGAGTGTCTGGTTATCTGCTAGCTGTGGCTATTGTGGTGGGCATACACATACTCAGTAGGTGACCTGATGTGGGGGACCCTTCCCATGCCGAGAGCTGCAGCCTGCCCTGGAGGAGGGTGGGAAGGAGCGTGGGAGCGAGAGGGGTGGGCGTACCTGCGCTTCTCGTTCCAGGCGTTGTACCACTTGATGAAGCGCTTAGTGCTCTGCAGCTTGGGGTGCAGGCAGTGCTCCTGGCCGCGGTACCTGGACATACTCTTGGTGGTGATGCTGAAATGCAGTGGGGTGGGGTCGGGGTTGAGGTGTGGAGTAACAGTCCCTCCCGTGGCCTCCTCCCTCCCTCAAGGCAGCCCCTCCAAGGGCTCCCTCCCTAGCTAGCTCTGCGGAAGAATCTGCTGTCCCCTTCTGTAAATTGAGTGGCAATGTCTGGGATAGTGTCCTCCAGACCTACTGTGCCCCTAGCACTGTTGTTTCTGAGATTTAGGGCTCTTAGAGGATTCTTCTGAGGATCCAGAGATGCATGGGCCAAGGGCTCTGCCCTTGTATTTCAGAAGCTGCACTGTGGGGTAAGAGGCGCTCCTTGCAGACGCTGAGCTCTCAGCCCTAGCTCCCCCACCTGCCACAGATTGTCCCAAGGCTGGGCATTTGCTGATCCCAAAGCAAAATCTTGGCCTTAAAGCCTGTTTTGATGCTTGAGTGTGAAGTCTCAGTTATCTCACTTTTGGGCAGAGAAATAAGACCTATGTTCTTCGTGGCTCAAAGACCTCAGGCATGAATCAGCCTGTTCTAATACTGGGTGGATTCCTAGCCATATAGTAGGTAAACATGATGACTTTGTGCTGAGTGCGGGGGGCCTGCGTTTGAACCCCTTGTTTGGCTGGGACCTTGGATAACCTCTCTGAATCTGCCTGCGCATCTGTAAAGTGCGTATAATGATAAGAACTACCTCCTAGGGTTATTGGGATGATGGAAGGATGTAATCTATGCAAATACACAGGACCTGGCAGAGGCCCAATGAATGGTCACTGTTATTAGCAACTGATCATGGGAGATGAGACAGATGAGGAGAAAGAGAAACCTTAGTATGTGTTCCAGCCTGGAGGAAAGGTGAACAGAAGCCCAGTGCTGTTTCCACCCTCTCGGCTAGCGCTGGCCAGAAGGATGGCAGGGGTGAAGGGGAAGGACCGTACTCAAGAACAAGGGCCACCTAGCACAGGTGGGAAGTGCCAAGGCAGGGTGAAGGTGCCATCCCTAAGGTTCAGAGGAAGAGTAGGTGAAGGTGAGAGGGGAAGGAGTGGGGAGTGAGGCGGAGGTCAGCTCTTCCCCCACAGGCTGCCAGAGAGGAGGAGTCAGGGCGCATGGGTCCAGGTCTAGAGGGGGACGGTTGCCATGAACACAGTCTCCCCATCCGTGGGAGATGAATGGGGTCTCACCACCAGAACGGGAGTAGAATATTTCTGGATGACCTGCTCTCTTCTTTTCATTGTGCTCTGAGTTTTTGAGGTCCCCATGGGAGCCAAAGCAACCTGGGAAATGGATGGGTCTTCACAGCCTGCCCCAGACCCTCCCAGAGACATGTGGCTCTCTCCAAGCCATGAGTGTGGAGCCAGCTTTAGATTGAGATCTAGCTCCTCCCCTCCCCAGGAGCCTGGCCACCCCCAGGGATTTAGCACGTGGACTTTTCTGCACACCTGCTCTGCTGCTCTTGTACTCTGAGTTGAAAGGACAGGGCAAAGCCTAGAAAAAATCTTCTTAGTTAGGTCAGTGTGCAGCTGAGCATCCCAAATCATGAAGGTCAGGGAGGGCAGGAAAGCAAGCTCAGCCCTCCAACCACCGTGCTCAAGTTCTGCATTACAAACTGAGACTAGGAAAATTAGATGTGGAACGCAGACAGGAAGATTCACCACATCAGCAACTGTCAGAAATTCTGGGCCGAGCATCCCTCTCCTCAGTTGTGGGTGTTGAACATTTTGGGGAAAGCTCAGGGACCTGTGCCACACACTGCCCTTTCTAGAACAGACTCTTCTGGACCCTTCTGGCCACCAGGACTCCTACTTGCAAAGGTACTCCACTGTCCCCCCCACCCCCACCCCCAGCCGAGGAGAGATGGCTGGGTGACTCGGGGTGAGCTGAAAAACTTGCTTTTGTTCAGCTTTCATGGCTGAAAACCTGCTTTGGCAAAAAGTGCTGGCCTCTTGTCTGATCTAGAAAGTCCCGGGAACACAGGAAGGGAGAGGAGCCTCCAGCTTTCCGTGGTGGGGTTGCTCTGAGTGGGGAGGGGGAGGAGAGGGTGACGGGCACTGAGCTCACGAGGCTGCTGCACGTTTTCACAAGGCTGCACGCAACCTTTTGTGCACTTGTTTAGCTATTGTTTCGCTCTATAACTGGAGATGTTTAGCCAGGAAAGGTCTCTGCTGAGGGATTCTGTCCTTTTGAGATGCCGCCGCAACCCATACCCTGCTTTTGTCCCCTGCATGGTCTCAGAAACAACTTTTTATGTTCTCTGCCATTTTAAATCCCCAAGCTGGAAGCGCTGAGGGCTTATGGCTCCTCCTCTAGACCTTTCGACTCCCAGCCCCCACCTAAAAGGGTTTGGGGCAGTTATGTGCACTTGGTCGCACAGCAAGGGACAAAGACAAGGGGATTAATTAAGATGCCTCTGAAGGATGAATGTTGGGGTCAGCTCAGGTCTGGAGGCTTTTCAGATATCAGCCACTTCAGCCTGCAGCCCCGGGTGGTGGAGGGCTGTGGGGAGCAGGGTACTCCAGCGCCTGCCTTTGTGGACACTGCATGGAGGCCTTCAGGCAGCAGGGCGAGCCATCGGAAGGCGCTTGCCCAGACTGAGAATAAAGTGTGTCCTGTTTCAGGGGGAGGGGAAGAGGGGCCAATGGTCCATGGCAAATATTTGGGAGCTGCTTTGCCAAGGGCTCGCGCCCTCGCCAAGAGCATATTGATGGGGAAACAGTGGCGCTGGCCTCAAGTGGTTAATTGGGAAGACAGAGGAGCAAGGAAACTCACTGTTCTCTGCCCCAGTTTTTAAAACATTGCCCACATCCCCACCAGCAGGGCTGAGGTCGGGCAGCGCATTAACCCAGTAGAGCACTTTCTGCGGGACTGCAGGGGCTCGGGGACCCACAAGGAGTCCAGCTGCTGAGGGAAAAGCCAGGAGTTCTCATAGTGAAATCCCGAAAAGCCAAAAACTGGCCATCCGGGTGGACAGACCCTGAGTAAACAAAGGCTGTGAGAGAAAAGTTGGGATTTAAAGTTTGCACACTCCTCCCTTTGGCGCGAGAAGGCAGCATGCCCTGCGGTCTGCAGGTGAGTGTGTTTTGGATGGTCCCAATCTTGGTGTTCTAGCCATTGGTCCTCAATTGCCTGGCACCCAGGGCAGCCCAAGGTGCAAATTCTGATGCTGCCTATTGGAGTCCTACCCAGAGTGGACCTGGAGGTGCTGCTCAGGGAGCCCAAGACAGTGACCCCCTTTTGCGGCTGTTCTGCCAGCGTCCTAAGGACTCGTTCGACAGTCACAAAGCTTTGCCAAGGACTGGGAGAAATGTTAGCCTGACCCAATCCCAGGCTGTGCCTCCACACGGGACACCCTGGCGGTGAGGAGCAAGAACTCACATAACCATCTTTTCCTCGCAGTGCGGGTACTTTGGCTTCATTTCCAGCTTCTTCACGTCACTGTAGCGTATCTTAGGGCCCTTCCGGGAGCACTTGCATTTGGACCCTGTGGGAGAGGACGTGAGGGCTGCTCAGCTGGGCCAGGGGTCTCTTGTTCCACGTCCGCCTTCGGAGCCCACCCAGAACCCCCCTGGATCCCAGGATGGCTAATAGCTGGTCTTTGGGTTCTCCCGGATGGGATCAGACGGCGACAAAGGGACTTCCCAGCACTCACCGTCCACGCGCGAGGCGCACAGCGCCAGGAGCAGCAGAAGCAGCGCAGCCGCCAGGAGCCTCATGCTGGTCAGAGGGGTGCAGCGCAGGAACAGGGACCCGGGGACTGCGCCGCCGCCGGTCGGTGTGGCGCCCCAGACGCTGCCGGGTCGGACCTGTCAGCTCAGAGCACACCTCCCGCCTCAGCTCGCCGCAGCAGCGCCGTCGGTAGTCGGTGCTGTCTGTGGCTGTGCGCTGCGCTTTGCGCCCCTCTCTACGGATCACTCCACAGCTCTGCTCCGTCAGCCCTGGCCTCTTTTAAATCCGCTCCTGCCCTCGCAGCAAGTGAGCTCATTAATATGCAGAACCGCTTGGTGACTCACTGAGATTTCTCAATGTGGTCGGGGGAGGAGACCTTCCCTGCCCGCCCGCCGCTGGCCTTGGGACTGGATCGCGATCGCGTCGCAGCCTCTCACATTTGGAGGCACGCGCGCACCCACACACTCACACACTCACATCTGCTCCCCTCGCGCGCAGGACTGCCTCTGCGGCACACATTTGCACCCCCAGCCCGCAGTCCGCGCACTCTTCCAGGACCGCTGCTCTGCCTTAGGAAGGCCGACAAGCTGCTGAAGAGGGTTGCTGTTCTGATGCTGGTGGACCCCACCCTGGCCAGACAGGTTTATTCTGAGCACTGCTCCCCCACCCCTCCCGCCCCAGAGACTCAGCAGGGGCCCAGATCCTTGGGGAGGACCTGAAAGAATTTTGAAGCAAGTGCCAAGTGTGACTGCCAGCAGACCTGCTTCCTCCGCAGGCCTGTTAAACAAGCAGCACTGGTGGCCAGGGCACAGGCCAGGTCTGGATAAGCGCTTGCCGAAGGGTGCACACAGCAAAGCCATCGCCTGCAGTCACTGAACTGAAGCAGCGAGCAGCGGAGGCACTCCTAGAGACGGCTCCCTAGTGTGGGTCTGTGGCCTGGTGGCTGTGTGGCCCTCTGGTGTTGAGAGAACCTGGGTGCTCCTCACTTTCACGCTATTCTCGGGCACCAAGCAGGGCCCCATTAGGCAGCATGACAGTGGTAAGTGTCTGCAGAGGGCCCTCCTGTGCGCCAGAGATTGTGTGAAGCTGCACTTGCAGTGGTGGGAGGCCAGCCACGAGGCCGGAAGTTCCCACCTTGTTACTATTAGCACAAGTGACTTCATGCTCAGAGGCTTCCTTGCATTAGCTATGAAGTCTAGATAATCACAGTGCCTGCCATAGGGTGGCTGTGAGAAGTCCATATTCTTACACACACAAATTACTGTAGTTAACGGGGTATCTGATGCATGGTGCCCAGGAAATATTCCTTATTGGTGTCACTAGTGCATATATTTTTATGTATAAGAGCATCAGAATGCCACTTTTAAGTTGGTACTTTTAATTTCTTTAACAGGTACAGAAGCAAGCTTAGAGAGAAGCAGCAACATGTCTGAGGTCATGGAGGCTGGAAGCAGGTATGGCTAGGCCAGGAGGGTCCCCTGGATTAGTGGCTCCAGAACTGGGGCTGGTCTGCGGCCATCATGCATGTTGGGCTTTCACTTGGCGGTGAGTGAAACTTGGAGGAGCTTTCTTAAGAGACCCGAGACAGCGGGCAGAGCAGCTCAGGTAGAACCGGGTTGGGTTTCTTTTCCAGGCCAGAGCTTGGCCAGCTCTGTGCTCAGCCTAGCAGTTCTCTGGGGGTGCAAGTCAGGGGTCCTGGGGGGTGCAGTTTGTTAAGGTACCGACTGCGAATATCTATGCTGTCTCCTCCCGGCAGGAATGTTTGCTGCTACAAGAAGGGGAAGCTGATCTCTGAAGAGCAAGGCGAGCCCATGCCCATGGTTATGTCTGTTCTCAAAGCCAAGCTGGCAGCTGGATGTTTGCACTGAGCAGAAGATGAGTGCAAAGGAATAATTTTTTAAGCATCTATGGTAATTTTCAAATTAAAAGTTAATTTTTAATATTAACTAGCATATTGGTTACATAAATATGTGAAAACCTAAGCAGAAAAACAAAAACATAAAAAATGCAAACACAGAAGTCTAAACCAAGATGACAGGAGTGATAGCCTTCCAAACCCTGCTCCCCTGGCTCTGTGTGCATGCAGATCAGATCTGGCTACAGGTGTTGTTTATTAACCTGCTTATTCTACCAACTGGTATGCCATGGGCATCTTCTCATGTGGCCAGGCTTGCTCCTACCATTTCTCTTTTAATGGTATCTTTTGAAGCCATGTGATGTAATGGCCAAGAGGATGGAGTCTGGATTCGGACCATGTAGGTGTGAATCTTAGCTATTAGTGGTGTGACTTTGGGCAAATAATTCTCTTAGGCCTTGATGTTTTCATCTGTGAGATGGGTATGATGAACGGTTTCTAGGCATAAGGGGAATTAAATGAGATGGCCCATGTCAAGCTTTTAATGTGGGCCACAGACTAGAGGAAGTATTCAGTAGGTGCTGACTCTGGTTAAGATGATTTCAGATGTAGGGCATTCCACTGTACAGTTCACCATAATTAATTTAACTGATTACTCCCTGCTAGATATTCGGATTATCTTCAACAGTGCTGTGGGACAGCTGTTCTTGTGGCAAAGTTTGGGGGTAGTTTTTTAAAAATTGGATATGGTCTTAGAATCCCCAGGCTACTGGGTATGCCTGTTTTAGGGCATTTAATATAAATCACTACACTGTCCTCCAAAAGAAATTTCTTAACCACCAAGCTTTCCCAAGCATGTGAAATATTTTCTATTAATGAAATTTTATTTTTTTACATATTTGTTTCATAATATGTTGATTCATTAAATGGGATCCAATAAGACCAGGGAACATGGGTGCTGAGTGTTTATTTGAAATAATAGGCCCTCAAAATGGGGACCAAAGTTCCGTTTCCTGGGCTAGACCAGAGGTTAGAGATGCCAGTTTTAACTCTCACTCTGTGTGTGCTGATCTTTGCTTTACAAAACACAGATGTTGTATCTTGGCAAACAGCTACCCCTGTTCACATGTGCTCTTCTGAAGATGGCAGTAGAGGAAAAGATAGGGCTCCCTGCTGCCAGCAGGTCCATAGGTGATGCTGCCCAGCTGGGCAAGGGAGGGTGCTTACCCCTGTCATGACTTCAGGGTGCAGACTCTACTGAGCCCAGGCTGGGGGGCTGAGTGGATGTGAAGGCAGGGTCAGGGGGGTACGGGGAAGCAGTTCTTTGCACACTAACACTGCCTGCTTGAAGGAGGCGCCCAGGGTACAGTGAAGGACAACACAAACCGCTGCCTCACGGAGGGCAGCCTGCTGTATGTGTGCACGCAGGTGCCCACACCTGACACAGGTGTGGGGGTGCAAGGGGGGGAGGAAGTAGAAGTAGGACCCTTTCATCAGGGAAGTGGAAACTGGGCTGGGCCTCTGGGCACTTGCTTATCTATTCTGGCCATACTCAGTGAGCACCTGCTGAATGCCAGGTGCTTTGCAAGGTGCTGAAGAATTCAGGTAAGCAGAGGACGGTGTGTGCCTGTTCTTCAGAGTAGTGAAATTGGCATCAACCTGCAACCTTGGGGACAGTGGTGGAAATCTCACAGAGGTTAAGTGTGATGGAGGAGGCTGGTTCCCTGAGGCTCATCAGAGGATTTGGCAGGACAGACTGGGGACAGCCCCCCAGAGGGAGTGACCACTGGGATGACTATAAAAGGTGAGAAGGAATTAGCTGGGGGAAGCATATGGCAGGACTCTTTTTTTTTTTTTTTTTTTTTGCGGTACTGAGGATCGAACTCAGGACCCTGCGCTTGCTAGGCAGGCGCTTATTCCACTGAGCTATATCCCCAGCCCCTGGCAGGACTCTTTACAGCCCCTGCTGCTCACTTGATTATCTCCTGTGGAGACTCCCATACTCCAGCCCTTCCTGGGCCTCATGCAGAGTCCAAGGCAAGTCCCCAGCAATGCCTAGCCCTGCCGATACTGTCACCTTCCCCACTGGCTGCGCTGTGCCACGCTGCCTTGTCTTATCCCTCAGACACGCAAACTGTTCCCATAAGAGCTCTGTGCTCCTAGTCCCTCTGCCAGCACTGCTTTGCTCCCTGTCTGCAGGGAGCCCTCTCCTTACTGAGCCTCAGGACCTGTGTCCACGTTTCAGACCCAAGAATTCTAGCTGCTCCAGCAACAGTCACCTCCCAAACTGGGATTGAACCCAGGGCTTATGCATGCCAGGCAAGAGCTCCACCACTGAGCTAAACTGCCAGCCCTGGGTCTCCTTAAGTTGCCCAGGCTGGCCTTGAACCTGTGATTTTCCTGCTACTATGCCTGGCAACACTAACTCTCTGTGCCTTGATGTACTTCACTTTACCCATTTCCCACATAACCACCTCAGACTGTGCTGCTTTCACATTTATTTGGGGGTGTATTGTGGGGGATTCTCTGGTTTATAGGGTCTTCATCCCCAGTGCCTATAGTCACGCATTTCCCTGTTGTGTAAATAGGGCACGTTTCAGGCAAAACCCCAATTGTGTGAAAGAACCTAGCTAACCCCAGGCTCTGCAGGCTGTAAGGTCGTGTGTGAGAATGTTTCTGTGCACAAGTGTGGAACGGGGGGCGGGGGGCTGCGGTGGAGAGGGGTGGCTATGGCAGGCCACTTTCCCAGAAAAGCAATTCTTCTGTATAGCATAGCATTTGCTTTAGCAAAACAGTGTCTGGGATTCAGAGGTGACTTCCTAGAAAATCCCACACGTATCTGTTTACTACTTAATCCGGGCAGGTGGGGCTTGACTGACAGGGGCTGGTTTCCTACTCTGTGAGTTCAGAGACATCGCACCACCCAGTTCTCTGTATTACTGACCCTCTCAGAAATAATCCTTCTTACTTTCCGAAGGGGCAGGAAGTGTAGAGTCCAGAACTGATAGGGGCTCAGGCCGCATCTAACCCCCATTGTACGTATGAGGAAACAGAGGCCCAGGAGGTAGGATTTCACACACAGTCACCCAGGGCATTAATGTCACCCAGGCCTCCAATCTTGTGTCCCCTCCCTACATGCTTAGATCAGAGAAAGCGCTTGGGCTCTGGCACCTTGTCTGACATTGTCTGACTTTTCTGACTACTCATGATGTGGTAGACCCTCCAAAATACCTGCTTCCCCTGGGCTGTAGGTCTGCTGGCTCGGAGTCCAAGCCTGGGGGAGCCCTTTAATCTTCAACCCCTCCATGTGCCTGGACATCTGCGTAGCTGGAGCCTCCTCTGCTGGCTCCCCTCTAACCTCAGCCCTGCACACCGACCCCTTCCCAGGGCCTTGCTCTGCAGCAGATGGGGAGGCAGGGCGAGGTTCCCAGGACACCTGCTGCTTTATTCTTTACACTGGGAATATCTGGGAGCTCTGAACACCCGACACTCAGAGGCAATGGTACAGGGGCCATCCAGGTGGCAGGGGATTAGGCACAAGATAACAGGGGGCCTCTCCACCCACATGCGTAAAGGGTGCGTGGGAGTTTCCCAAACTCCAGAGACCTCTTGGTCTCTGTTAGCTAGCAGCAAAAAGAGACCAATAGGTAGGGTTTGTTCTGCGACTTATTCACTCAACAATACCTCCTTGAATCTTTACTATATGAGAGCACAAGCAAAAACACTTTCTGAAAGGATAATTGAGGGGAAAAATTGAAGAAAAATCATTACTAGCTAATTCACAATAGAATATGCACCTTTATTAGCAATCAAAGAAAAGCGCATTAATACTGCAGCATCGCAGTATATTGAATTGGTCCTAATTCAATAAACTATTTAAATAGTAATAATCAAAGTGGTAATGGTCAAATGAGGAAGGACCACTTACACATCAATGTTGGGACCCTTAATCAATATAAGAGTTTGGAAAATTATAGTATATATTCAACTTGTCTAAAGTAGACCATTTCACCCCATGGGTTAACTTCAGAAACTCTATTTAAAGTTCTATAACAGAGAAGTACAATATGCAGATATTCCTTGTTAAAAACAAAGCACTAACATATATGTAAACCACAGGGAATTAAATAGACAATGAGAAAATAAATGAAATATGCCGTATGAAGACTTGTGACTGCAGTGATTGTGGAATACTGTGCAGTCCGTGCTCACAGAGTGGGAACTATACCAACAGTGATTACAAGTACGTCAAACAGCAGCCTGTGTATGAAGGGTAGCAAGAGTGGGATACAAACATTTTCCTGGTGGTAAAACACTGGGCATCATTGAAAGGGCTTTCCTGGCTTTACAATTTATGAGAATGTTCTTATAATAGAAACTCAGGAGCATTCAATTCAGTGATGCCTTGACAGCCTTCAACCCCATTTGTCAGACCTTGGTGATGGGTGACAGGTCCTCCTGCCCTGCAGCTGGCACTGCAGAGGCAGACATTTACCTTGGCGGTTCAGGTGAGCCCCATGCTGTGGGCTCAGGCCCTGTCTTGAGAGTTATCCCCTTTTATACAGAGGATTAGTCCACCCTTGGTGGCTGTTCCCTGACTCACTGTGCCTCATTCTACCTTCTCTGCCTGTTACCTCTACCTGCAGCTCTATGTGGTCATCATGAGGCCTCCCCCAGGTGCTGCCTCTTATTGATTTGCACTAAGTCCACTCCTCACTCTGTGTCCAGCCGCACCTTCTATTCTTCAGCTTCTTGACACCGTAAGCTGCTTACCAACTCAAGGCTTTTGCTGGCTGTCTGTGCTGCTGGGAAGGTTCTTCCTTGCCTCTTGGCCAAGCTAGCTGCTCCTGTTTATCTTCCTGAATCTGCGAAGATGTCACTTCACAGGGCAGCTTCCCTGGCCGTGCGCAGTTCCCTTCTGTCGCTCCGTAGGCCCTGCTGTTTCCCCTCCTGGCTCCTTTCCCTCTCAGCACCTCTCCTCCCCCTTGCAAATGCTCAGGTAGGGTCTTCTGCATCAGGCCGTGAGCTCCAGCCTTGCTCTGCATCTTTCTGGGTTCCTCCAGTGCTCCAGCATGGACACAGGGCTGCCATACTCGGTGGCCATTAAAGAATGAATGGATGAATGAGGGTGACTGAAAGTGGGTCTCACTGTACCACTGTCTGGTCTGGGAGTGATGGAGTTAGATTTCCTGGCTGAGAACCCTAGTCCACCACTCCGCACCTCTGCGTGCCTCTGCTTCCTTCTCTGTATGTTGAGGGTAGAGGACAATAAAGAAAGCAAGCAGCTTGTCTGTGATGAGAATTAAATGAGCCTGTACAGGACAAGCGCGAAGCACAGTGCCACGCTACTTCGTAAGTGCTCCGTAGATGTTCATTCTCATTTTATAAATATTAGATCTCTTAGACTTTTCCCTGTCTGCTTGGTATTTCCTTTTGCTTTACGCTATGAAATGTGTAGATCACACTTACTATGTGTTAAGGACTATTCTATCATTACACAAATAATAACACTTAATTCTCCTAACAACCACATGGAGTATGTTAGCCCCGTTTTATAGATGGGGACGTGGAGGGCAGAGAAGGTAAGCATCCTGGCCCAAGTGGTCGGGCGGGGATGCAAACCTGAGCAGCCTGGTTTGGAGCCTGCTCTGTGCTGCTCACACACCTCCTTCCTGAAGGAGCCTGAGGACTCTCCCTGCTGCCCGGCCTCACCTTTGCTTTTTTCTCCCCGGGCCTCAGCTCTTGCCCTTGCAGGGCATCCCAGTGCTCTCACCCGGAGCTGCCAGGGTTAGCAAAGAGAAACACAGGAGGCCCATGTGGTAGATGGGGGCATATTTATGCTAAAAGTTATCTATTGTTTTCTGAAATTTAAATTGAACTGGGTGTCTGGAATGTTAACTGGCAACTCTGCATTCAGTGCCAGATGGTGGCAGTGTGGTTTGGGGCATCATTCCTTCAAGAGGTGGTCTGAGGACTGCTCTGCAGTGGTTTCAGATACAGAGACCCCAGGGCTCTGGCGTGGGCAGGCGAAGAGGGGAAGGGTAAGTACACCATTAGCTTGTGGGCATTCCTGCTGCGAGGGAGAGGGCGGATCACCCCAAGTGGAGGCAGCAGCTTAACATGTGCTCAGGGGGACGGTCAAGGGTACTCTGGGACGTCGCCAGAGCACTGTGAGTGTCAGGTGGAAGTCATAGCAGGGACGTAGGGTGTGAGACTGAATAAATAGCCTAGAGCCACTGGACAGTGGGCTGCCAAGGAGCTCAGCGGTCTCGCCTAATTTTAAAGGGTCCATAAGAGAATTTCAGGCAGAAGAGTTTTGTGATTAGCTTTTACCTTGTAGAAAGATCACAGTGACTATTGGGTAAAACAAAAAGGACGGGAGAGAGAGGGGGTGAGGAGAGGAATAGAAAGTTTGATCAAGGCATATTCTTGCCAAAGGTCAGAGGATAAATTTGTCATCTTATTTCTGGAGTCTTTGCCTACTTCTAAAAAACAATGCAGAGATGCAAAATTCATTTCTAAGGGGAGGAACTTGTGATGTTGGTATTTGCAGAACTTTCTGTCAATGGGGTCTCTGGCAGCCAGAGCTAGGAGCACAGCAGGAGAGAGGAAGTGACCGGCTTTGGAGTGAGGAGAGGTGACTTAAGTTTCTTTGAAATCAGTGTTTCAGGCAGACTGGGTACCCACTGTGCAGAGGATTTACCTATCAGGTGAATGTTACCCTTGATTAGTCATGCATGACGGAAATTTTTCAAGCAACTGGCTGAGATATGTACATTGCAATTTTTTTTGTTGTAGTAACTAGTCATTGCTTCTGAACATGACCAGGTTCTTAACGGTGAGCGACTCAAGACCATAAAAGAATCGTCATAAACAGCTCTCTGGAGCCAAGACTGCAGCCCAGATTTTAAGCATAGGATCAAAAGCAAGGCGAGGCAGCAGGAACCATAAATCCTCAAAGTGCAAAATCTGTCCATTGTGAAACTCCTGCTGAAGAGAAACCAGATGTGGATGCTAGAGAGAGAGGGCAGGAGGGAGAGATGCTACGAAAGGGCCCCATACAAAGGTAGATGCCTCCCACTGCGCGCTGCCTGAGATGGAATCCAGGACTCCTGGCTCAGGCTGTGGAAATGTGAGCAGGCTGTCTTCCAAGTGCGTGGCTGGGAGCTCCAGTGTCAAAGGGGAGAGGCGGAGGCTAAGGTGTGGCATGTGCTGGCTACTGCTGCTTCAACTGGACTAACACATTTCCCAAGGTTTTCCTGCATTTTTGTTCGCAGAGTTTCAATATTTGGGCAGATCTTCAAAAATGTATTGGAACTATCACAAAAAGACTCATTGTGTTTATCCTGTAGAAGGACGAATGTAAGGGATTCACGTGGAAACCCATTCGGAAGGGTAAAAGAGTATACCAGCCCGCGTTGCTCTCCTTGGCCTGCCACAGGGAAAACACGCAGAGCAGAGGCCTCGATGAACTCCCCCTTGCTGCCTGACCTCACCCAGGGCCCACAGCTCTCCCGGGGCCCCAGTGGAGAGACCCAAGACCAGCAAGAAACATGGGTTAAAGGGTGGCTGTGGGGCAGTTCCTTTTCTGCAGCAGGTATTGAGACAGACCTTGAAGGAGAAGTGATTATTTCCACGGGAAGAGCAGCGGAAGTGAGGGAATCCCTGGGGACAGAATGGCAGAGCTGAAAGTTGGGGGTGGTGGGAATGCAGGGTGTGCTGAGGGTGGGGGCAACAAAGAGCTTTTGGTGAGAGCCTGAAAAGCCTGGGGCTGGGACCTTGTAATTAATTGCCCTGGAAAATTGAATTTAGTGCCTAGGTCTGCTTAAGGCCTTTTTGACTCCCACTGCCTAAACAAAGAAACAAATGGGCAAAAATAAGCAAAGAGCCAAACAAACCTCACCATTCTAAAAGGGCGCAGCAGCACTGGTGCAGGCAGGGCCCGCAGGAGTTTCCGTCCTTTGGCTGCAGCCCTGCCGTGTGGCACACAGGGGCTTCCGCGTGATGACAGTCTGGCCACACCTGTGTCTACCCATCTGCCTTTAGCACATGTTATCTTATGAACATGCCCACTTCCGTTTCATCCCAAACTGAAATACCCAGGGAGGCTTAAAAAGAGCCTGGGATGAAATACAGACTTTCTGAAATGTGAATAAGACCCAGTTTAGAAGTTTTACATTGGAGGTTTGCAAAAAGTTTCTCTAGCACCTACCTGCAACAGTGTAGGAAGCTCTCAAGGCTCTGCCACCCCCTCCCCCCAGTGCTAGGACAAGTGAGCACCTCAGTCTGCCCAGTCCCTGGAGGCGGCCGGGTTGACAGCAGGCACTGGGCTGAGTCCTGTTGGGCCCCAAGTGAGTCCTCCAAATGTCAGCATGCCAAAGGCCAGCACACTCAGTTGTTGGCTCCTCGAAATGTGCCTTGCTGTAACTACTGGGGATGATGGGCCCCTGGGTCTTGCCTGGGTGCCCATTTTCAGTGCACACTGTGGTTGGTATATTCTGGGGTCCTTTGCATTCTGGAGGACCTGTGTGTTCCAACATGGAAGATCTTATGGATGCACTTTAATGCCAAGAGTTCCCAGATTAGTCTTCTAAGAGACAAAGAAAGGGGCTGCCTTTCTGAAGGGTTCCTGGGGAGCAGGGGCTTGGGCTCCCCTGTTCCCAGCCTGCATCCTGCATGGGGTACAGTGATTTTAGGGGAAAGGCTGGTCTCCATCAGGAAGCTCCAGGCGCTCTCTGCCCGCCCCCCTCACCATGTCACCAAGCAGAGTATCACCTTCTGCAGGGAGGCTGCAGGGCTGCAGGTGGAGAGGGTGAGGCCTGAGGAGAGGCCTTTCCCACCCCATCCCTGCCCGTGGCCCCGGACTTCTGGCAGCCTGTGGGGGCTGGGAAGGGCCGCATGGGCCCCAAGTGCCTTTGCTCTGTTTCTGGGCATGTGAAACTGCCTGCAGCCCTCAGGAACACACCACACTCCTCTTGCAAAATTGCCCTTTATTTGTTGATTTTTTTTTTTTTCTTTTAATGAAGGCACCTGGTTCCCTGAAGCTCAGGGCTCTCTGAAGCTGAGGGCTGAGCTAGTGGAAGAGAACAGAGATGTGCTGGGGGACTGTAAAGCTTGAGTGTTTCCAGGGCTGCGACTGACTCGCCCTTTCCCCAGCAGCTGGGCCAGGGGCTGTACTGCTCCCTGTGCAGGATGGGGGGCTTTGTAGGAAAGACAATAACTTGGCTGTGCAGGTCCTCAGGTGGGGACCCTCCCTGGCCCTCTTGCAGGACCACCCAAGGTGGGCATTCTCCAGCCTAGGGGGGTGTTGTAGTTTGGGGTTTTGCAAGGGGAACAATACAATACAGGACACATATTTTATAAGATTATTTATAATAGTCAAAGAATCATACAAAAAGAGAGTACAGGAAATCTGTCCACACACTAAAGACTAAAGAACCCAGCTGATGGCCATAGTAATGTCCTGCATGAGTCCAGCTGAAGACTTAGAGCCCATCACAATGCCTCCCATGACTCCAACTGGAGGCCCAGAGCCCATGACAATGTCTCATGCAGGCCTGTTTCACGGATCTGCACTGGGAAGGCCCAAAGTTCAGTGGTGGAAGCTGGAAAGTCTGTGCCAGCAGGATGAAGGATCTGTGCTTGAAGGCTGAGAGATCTGCCCTGGAGCCAGGAAGTGATGTTCTATGTAAGGATCAGAGTTCTCCTGAAATATACCATAGCCATCCTTAGTAACAGTGAGGTCCCGAGCTCCTCCAATGATGAGAAGAGATGAGTTCCCATCAGGAAAGCCGGTGCGACAAGCTTCTCCGGGAGACTGAGCAATGCACCATCTTCCCCCCTGGAGTCAGGAAATGATCCTGAAAGTGAGGACCAGAGCTCCCCCAAAGTGAACCGTAGCCCTTCTCAATGGCAACACATGAGGTCCCGAGCTCCTCCTCCAATGAAAACAGCCAAGTTTATGAGGAAAGCCAGCATGACAAGTTCCTCCAGGAAAACCAACAGCTCTTCCTTCTAGAAGCACCCAAAAGCTTCCAACAGCCTCTCTTCTTCCTTTCCAGTTTTGCCCCTTGTGCTACCGGCAACAGTCCTCCGGTGGGCCGCCCGCAACCAGCACCACGCCAGTTCAGTTCAGCCGGGTGTTCCAGGTTGACCAGCAGTTGTCAGTCCATCACAGGGGGCCTCTGGTTTCCATTGCATAGAGATGAGGAAGGGCAGGAGGGCCAGCATGTGCCTGTAGGGCAGGCCCCAGGCATGGGAGCTGCTGGGTAAATATTCTTGCCCAGGCTTTTAAGGGCAATTCTGGAAGACCACAGAAAAATGGGGCCCTCGTTACCTATACTGTGATCTTGACAGCCACTTCTCAGTGACTGTTTTCCTTCTAATCTCTTCCCGCTCCCTCACTCCTGACTCCATCAGGGCTTCATCGTCCTTCCTGGGAGCAGGGCAGGGTTCTTCGAGGGCTGCAGGATTGAGTATAGCAGGCTCTCTGAGGGACACTGGTTGACCCTGAGAACCTGTTTGCTTTGTTCCCAGAGAGGCTTTTCCACTGTGGCTGTGACGCAGAGTCAGTCTCTCTAGCCTTTAGTCACAACCTAGGTGTCCCACCTCAGGTCCCCACCCTGAGGGCATTTAGTATTGCTAACCTCTGGCAGCTTTAATCCGGAAATAAAAGGGGTCTTTGATGGGTCTGGGGCAGGGGCTCCATTGAGTGAAGCAGCATTTGCAGTTGATGAAGCAGCGCCTGGAGTTCCCAGCAGCAGAGACAGAGTTCCCAGGGCTTCCCCAATGGGTATGTGGAGGACAGAGTTTGTGGGGATGATAAGTAGTGACCCATTTCTGCAGGAACCTAACATCCAGGCCTTGGAAAAGATGTCCCCAGTTAGATATTTGATCCTTTCATTAGATCTGCACCCAGATTTTGGATCTTAGAGATGGGGTCAATATACCTTGGGGGTCTGGTCATAGTGTTACTATAATGCACAAATTAAACAATGAACAAATATTTTTCAAATGGGAGGAATAGTTAACAGGTGCATTGGTGTTCTTTTTGGAATCAGGGCTGGAAGTCAGGGTCGGAGTCAAGACTTTATAAAGTCTGGTACCAGCCAGTTGTGGTGGCGCACACCTGTAATCCCAGCCCATGGGAAGCTGAGGCAAACCTTTTCTCAAAAAGACAAAAGAAAAAGTAAGAAAGGAAGGAAGGAAGTCTTGGACCAGCCCCCTGGCAACAGGCTGGCTCAGCTGAGTAGTTTCTGACCACATAAGACTGAATCATCTCGTTGACCTGGTGCAGCATCTGTTACCCCATAGAGACTCCCTCAATAAGCAGAGTGTGAGGGACAGTTCCCTGGAGGGGTCACTCTGGTGAGGATGACACAACTCCATCAAAGCAGAAAAGATGCACTCAAACAGTGTGACTTCAGCGGTCAGGGCTCAGAGGGGCTGACAGTGACTTTATCTCTGCTGCCTGAGGACTGAATGTTTAAAAACAGCCCTTTTGAAGTGCTGGTGCCTACCTGGGTAGATGTTTATTTAGTTGCAGAGTTACTCTCTATTTAAATTTCACTTGGGACAAAGCGACTTCTGTTGGGGATACTTGGATCAGAGGTTGGTGAAATGACACACCCAGACCCCAAGTCCCTTTACAACACAGTGAGAGATGGTAGGATGCAATAAAAAAATCTGAGTTCAAATCCTACTGTCTCCTTGTCTAGCTGTGTGACATTGGCTAGGTCACCTAACATCTTTAACCTCAGTTTCCTGATCTGTAAAATGGGGACAGTTCAGTTTCCTCGTTGGATGACTGTGAAGATTGCAGGAGATATATTGAGAGCTCTACCCGAGAATGCCTGGCATATGGGAGACGTCTTGGCTGTGTGTGTGTGGGAGAGGGTCATGGTTGAACTACACTCAATTGCTCTATACCTTCCAGCAGGCCTCAAGGATGGAATCACTGCCACAGGGATCAGTGAAAAAGAGCAAGGGGATGCAAAGCCTGGCTGAGCCTCAGGTCATTTCTCCACGGGAGAGCTGCTTAGAGAGGTCCCAGATGCCTCATGCTCAGAGCCCTTAGCAGGAAAGTCACACACAGTCTGACGCGGCCCTTTGCCCATCTGTTAGGCAGGAGGCCCGAAGACTGGTGCACCCAGTTTGCAGATAAGGAAACCAAAGGGCAGAGAGGGGAGTTGTACCGGGACCAGAACCTTAGACTCTCACCTTATAGTCCAGAGCCCTAGGCCTCAGCCTTGCGGGTCTGCGGACCTTTCGGTACCACTTTTTTGTTTGTTTATTTGTTTGAGACAAGGTCTTGCTATGTGGTTCAGGCTGGGCTTGAAGTCACTCCGTAGCCCAGCTGGCTTTGAACTCAGGGCGATCCTTCTCCTTGGCCTCCCAAATGCTGGTGTCACAGGCGTGCGCCACACACCCAGGTGCAGGTCCTACTTCGGGGCAGCCCTGTGGAAGCAGGGGGAGCCCTTCCTTGTAGGCTGTACCATTTTTCTTGCTCTCTCGCCCAGATCCATCCCCAGGCGGCTCTGTCGGGGGCTCTAGCTGGAGAACGATTCTTTGGGCAGGGCTGTGGTGCTGCCCAAGCCTTCTGGGCACTGCATCCTCACCATGGGGTTCCAGAGCTGTGGGGCCTGGTGGCTCCACACAGCCTCACAGGTCTTGCAGATCAGAGCTGCAGTAGATCAGAGCTGTTGCAGGTCTTCACGCAGCGGGAAATCAATCAGTGGACAGACACTGCTGCCTTGGAACGCAGAGCTACCAGTGAAAGGTGTCACTCCCCAGGCAAGCAGAGTTGCCAGTAGATGGACACCACTGACCAGGGACTCTGGGTTACCCATCCGGGGATCTCCCTCTTGCTAGGTTGGAAAGGAAGGGAAGACCCTCAGCTTGCAAACCTCACAACTTTGCTGGGCAGACTGGTATTCACCGTCATGAGGCAATTGAGTGGTGGCACCAGAAGAGGGATGGAGGGCACAGGTGCTTTGAACCAAGGTGGGTTTGGGCATAAATCCCAGCTCTGTCTTGCCATAGGTGTGTGAGCTTCCTGGATTTCTGCTTCCTCACTTGTAATGGGTGCTCGTTACATCTGCTTCATCAGTGAGGGTTCCGTAAGAAACGCTGACCCAGCGACTGGCCATCGCCACACCCCACAGTGTGGCCTTTCCTTCTTATCCATCGGATTGAGTTGTCTGTTTACACAGGTATCTCCACAGGGCTTATGACGGGCACTGTCCACTCCACAGCCCCTGAAGGGTCACTGACTTGAGTGGTGCTTCTGCGTGCTATTCTTTCCACTCGAGTCTCCCCATAGTGAATGTTTCCAGGTGCTGAGAGCTTTCTGGGCGGCCAGGCCCATCACTCAGCCAAGCACTCAACCCATCCAGACCTGTCTCATTCAGGAGACCCACTGGAACTGGGGCTGAAAAGCAAGCCCGAACAATCCTGGAATTGTTAGTGAGAGCCGATAGTTACCTGATTCCGTCTATTTTTTGTGTGTGGAGTCCTTCCATACATAAATTTTAAAAGATTCTGTGAACATCCTGTATAGTTGATTTCCGTGATTAGAACTCTTGGGATATTTTTCAAAATATTTTATGAGAAAGAGACAAGGAAGAAGTGTTTATACTTGACAGGGTAACCATAGAGATGAAATTCCACCAGATCAAAGTATAAAGGTAATTAACTCCCTGCAAATTACAGTTGTTGAGCTTATTCACAAAGACACATGACTTCACTCATGGCTAAGCAGCCAAGGGAAAAAATCTCTGGGGGAAGTAAAAGGATTAGCGAGGACTTAAGGGCAAAACCACGGCCCCTGTCCCTATCTAGAGGGTGAGGCTCCGAGGGGCCTTGACCTGGCCTAAGTGCTTAGCCTGTGGAGCCCTCAGACTTGGGTGTGCCTGGACTCCCTTGTCCCTACTTCCACTGTTCCAGTATTTTCTTCCCTAACGCATTGGGTCGGAGCTTATGGATGCGGGTGCTGAAATGAGCAGACATGGCCAGCTCTCTATGAAGCCTACGTGGATGGACTGGCCACCAGCCCTTCCTTACCTGTGATCACCATTCCCCACCTCCCCCCAACACTCTTTAACATGGGCAAAGGCAGTTTCTTATTGGGGCGAACTGCTGAGCATGCAGAGCTTTGTGCTCCACTTTTAACCACACTGGCCCCTCCTAAGTGTCCCCCCATATGTATTTTGGCAGATCACAGCAGAGACTCCTTCCTTCCCTCTTCTCTGTCCAGTGGCTCCCTCTGCCTCTGGATACACTGAGAGATTTCAGCCCACGTGACAGACTTGGGAACCTCTTCCCTTTTGCTGTAGTGCAGTGTAGTACAGTACTTGGGGTGCACCTGGCAGTGGGCTGAAATCCAGCTCTACCATTTACTGGCTGTGTGACCTTGGGTGAGGTGCTTAGTGTTTCTATGACTCAGTCCCTGTTTTAAAAAAACTAATAGTAGATCGGGTGTGAGGAGGAAGCCCCAAGCAGCGTGCCTGGCCCACTGGGACAAGACTACTGTTAGCCTAGGTGGTTGGTGGGGAAGCTGGAGCACACAGAGGGTAAGTGACTTGCCCAAGGTCATGCTTAACCTTATGAGGACCGTTCTGAGGATTATAGGAGTTCATGTGTTAAGTGACTTGGCTTTGACAGGAGAAGAGAGAGGGCACTGGGTTGTTGGGCAGTGTGCAGGTACAGAAATAGATAGGACAGTGTGGTCTTTGTTTTTTGAAAAGTGAGCAAGACCTGGATGTGTTTAAGGGAAGGAGGCAGAGGAGGGATGGGGAGTTGGAAGAGTTGCACCTTCCTTCCTTCCTTCCTTCCTTCCTTCCTTCCTTCCTTCCTTCCTTCCTTCCATCCTTCCTTCCTTCCTTCCTTCCTTCCTTCCTTCCTTCCTTCCC